>CM067494.1:21435196-21641372 GCA_034552555.1 Semaprochilodus insignis
TATATATATATATATATATATATATATATATTTATGTGTATATATATATATATTTATGTATATATACAGCGTTTTGGAATGAAACTCTTTGTAACTACACTGTAGATGTAAAGCGGTAATGTCTGTTAATGCACCTCGATTTCAAGGATTTTTTTATTCAATTATTGTTAATACTGTTGCGTCACAAGAACATATATAAAACGTGTATCTTTAATGCAGAAATATCCATGCTCAAAGCAAAATGTTCCTCATTTGATAATTAATAAATATATTTAAAGCTCAGAAAAACATTCCTGAAGTTACAAAAAAAAAAAGAAAAAAAGAAAAAATCAAAAAACAACCAGATATCGCCATTTCCTTGTGTTTCCCAAAGTACTGTTTGATTCAATCAGTACTGTCAAGTGGACAGGAGCGCTGTGCATAGATGTGCATGAATGTGTTCAAGACCTTCCGTTCGATAAGAATCCAGACTTTATCTATATCACTATAGAGTGGAGATGTCTGAAGCACATGATGACGTCCATGGGGATGGGAGGACTCAAGTGGTTTCCATCCAGCCGCAGGTACCTGAGCCTGGGCACGCCGTCCACATCATGCACATCCTCACTCAGCTTACTGGGACAGATCTCAGTTCCGTTTATGGCTAGAAAGGGAAGACAGTGGTGTTTTGCGTGGGTATAACAGTAATTGCTTTCAGTAATCTACTAAGACAAACTACACTCCGTAAATGGATTGAATGCAAGTGATCAATGAAAAGTGAAAAAGGCTTCTATAACTTACTCTCAATGTTGTTGTTGTTGAGATGTAGTTGCTCCAGCTGGCCGTTGAACAGTGGAACCGTGCTCAACTGGTTGTGGGCCAAGTGCAAATCCAGCAGGGTGCTTACATTAAACACCATCTTTGGGATGCCCTTGTCACTCAACTGGTTGTAATTGAGCCTAATAAAGGCTATGTTGGAGAAGCTCTTGAAGTAGTCCTGGGGAATGTCCTCAATGTTATTTCTGTCCAAGAACAACTGGTAGATGCTGTTGGGTATGTTTGTGGGCATCTTCCTGAGGATGTTGTGCGCCAGGTTAAGCTGTATGAGATTCTTAAGATCCTTGAAGATGTTCTTGCCCAGGTTGCTGTCACTGAGCCTATTGTGGTGTAGGTCCAGTAGCACCAGGTGCTCCATTTTGCTGAAAGCTCCAGGAGCAATCCTTGAGATTTGATTATGGCTGAGTCGTAGCTGCTCCAAGCCAACTGGCAGGTCACCGGGTACTTCTTTTAACTGGTTCCTCTCCATGTAGAGGTACAACAGGTTTGGCAACTTCTCAAACACTTGTTTGTTTACTGAGCGAATGCGGTTGTTCCCTAAGTTCATCCACTTGAGTTCTGTGGCGTTGTTGAAGGAGTCTGCAGACACTTGATCAATGTAGTTGTTCTGTAGGTAGAGATAATGGGTGCGAGATGGGATGACCGGGACCTTGCGGAGGTTGCGGTTCTCACAGTACAGGGCATTTGGGTAGGAAGGGGGGCAGAAGCACTCCCTTGGGCAGTCTGGGAATGAAGAAGGTGGACCAAGAATAGGAGGGGGAAAGTCAGTGGGCTCCTGGGGCTCAAGTTCAGGTTTGGGGGCAGGTCTCTTCGGAGTAGGAGGTTTCCTTGTGGTAGGGGGTTTTGGCCGTGGCCTCGCCCGTTGTCCCAAGACATCTGTGGCCAGGAGGAGGAGCAGCAGAGAGCAATATCCAAACACAGTCTTCATTGTCCTGAGTCAAAAGAGGGAAAGAAATAGATTCCATTCTATTGGCATTATTGTATACATATGATCATAACCTAGAGTCGCAACTAACAAGTGGTTTTATATATTTTAGCAAGTCAGCAGCTGAAAAGAACTTGGTAAAAGGCCTTATTGCATAGTGGGGAACCCTCAGGGCCTTCTGGGCCTTTGGAGAAGGCCTTAGGATTTAAACTAATGTAGAATCATTATACTTGTTGTATAATTGTACTGCTTGTTGTATAATGCTTGTTATATAATGTTATTGTTAAATGTTGGGGTGAATTCTGGAAAGGCAAAAGGAAAATTGCCAAGATTGTTTTGGCCTTTTGGTAACTGTAGTCAAGTGAGTTCTCCCAGCTGGACTGAAGAACACATCACATTAACCTCCAACAAAACTATGAAATGACAGTAGAGTTGAGCAATCACATTTTGATTTTCATTGGGTGGGACCCACTTTCTGAATAAAGTCTCTCCGGGCCAACATCCGTCACTGACTGCAAATGTCAAACGGTGGCAGCTCTATAAAAATATTATGCTTTTATAAGCTTGTATGCTGTAGTAAACTGAAAATGAAAGCATAAACATCTCACACCTTTTGGGTATGTTTTGAGCTGTAGCACTCGCTTGCATTCCTATACTGTGGTGTGCTAACAGATATAGGGTGCCATTTCCTCTCCAGGGGAAAGAAAACATACCACATGCTGATGGCATGTTAGAGAGAGACATTTGTAAGTGCTCCTTTCATGCTGTTATGGCAGTTAAAATATGCAATGCCACAATCTGAAGTTGTCTGGTTCTGGTACAGGTTTTACAGGCTCTTAATAAACATGCCAGCACTAGATTTTCCAGGTTCCTCTCTAGTCTCAGGGTACATAGCTCCAGATAAAGGCCCCTTTGTGCAAAGCAGAACCTGAGAGAGGGAGGCTGAGTCTCAATGAGGGAAACAGAGAGTCCCAGAGGACCTGGAGGTCTTGGAGGAAACCACTGATCAGTGGTCATAGCATTGCTATGCTTTCTGCTTCTCCGTTCACCACATTTCTGAAAGCCCATTTGCCAAAGTTGGCCCAACTTCAAAGGTCTATTGATCTCTTGAAGAACATGTGGTACTGAGCTACCGTTATTACCGTGAGATATCTCTGTCAAGGTATGCACAGCTGTGCTGAGAAGCGCAAGCTCCTTCGCTACTTGCCACTTTTTCACTATATAAAAAAAAAGCTTTTGTTTTTTGGGTATTTGTTATAAATCCTTGCTAGTTCCATGGCAATCAACAGGATAACAATTTTCCTTTTCCGCAATTGCAAGCATGTTCTAATGATTCACAGCAGAGACATTCAGACAAAACAAAAGAGAAGGCCCATTTTTCTTCCCCTGGGTTTCAGGCCAGGTTACACAATGAATATGTCGTCACAGTCCAAAGAAAAACATGAATCTTCATTTTTCAGGCTTTACTTTTTTGTACATCATTTGAACATGGCAGCTGTCTTTCACATTATAGACCAACAGAAGTGCTCCAAAATTGAAAACCCCTTTACAGTAACTTGAAAGTAAAGAATGTTTTGTCCTCTCCAGGAAAGCTATTCTTTTGGAGCTACTTGTGTTTTTTTTGGACAGAGATGATATAGTAAGCTTGTGTTCAGTCTGCTTCTGTTGTTCAGCTTAAACCTTGTCTGAGTTGGATTGAGTAGCATTAAAAAACGGTTGCAGTGCCAGTGTCACATGGTACAGCATGGTGCCTTTCTAGTTGGCTCCTATCAGCAAACTGCAGTGTACAGTGGTGGACAAAGAGTCAAATATTGCCCTGGGTAAAACAAAGTATCAGTGCCTTATTTAAGAAAAGCACTTGCTTTTAAACCTACCTAAAACTACACTACAAAAAAAAATTGGGGATTTAGCCAGTCTATAGTGGAAAGGTCTAATTGCATGTAACGTGAGAAAACATTTTTATAAAGCTGACTGAGGTTCAGACCCCCCCTCTGACCAGATGACTGCCATGACTGCAATAATGTTGATCTTGCCTTCGTGACCTAAACATCAATCTGGACCGTCTTTCTGAGACTGTGTTTGAGAATTTAAAGGACTATTTCGGGCTTTACAGAGTGGCTCACAGCAGCACACAGACACTGTATTGCAGCTTATTTTTTTTCTTAAGTAACTTAGCAATGCTAGCACAAAATGCTACATGAACATAAAAGACGTATATGGTGCAGATTCAAAAGTTCAAAGTTCAAAAGTAAAAGTATTGTGAGATATTCTAACAGTGCTATTGGCTTCTTCTGTTTAGAAAGGATAACTTTTCGCTTCCCATCCAAACTCTTGGGATAAAAAGTGTCTGGTTTAAAAAATACTGCATTTAATAGCGTTTATATCATTCTGAAAGATTGTCAGAGATTTCCGGGCCTTGTTATAGTTGTTAAGTATGATTGAACTTTCAGTATTTATGGGAGGGGTTTAGTAAAAGTGGTGATTTAGTTGATTGGAGATTAATTTGATTTCGTTGTAAAAGTGGACATGGTTTATGGTTTATGTCATTTGTTCCTGTCCACCACTGGTAAGGAGTTAGCTATTCCAGTAATGGTAAGTGAAAGGTGCAAAAATATAATGTAACATTATCTCACAAATGGCATTTAGTTTTTCAGCGGGCTGATAAAATCTCCATCAGTATCACATAAAAAGGTTTATGATAAACCTAAAAGTACAATTTCATTTACATTCTGTGCCACACTAAATCCAGTTAAAGAGACCAATTATACTCTTTGTAATGAAACCTGCAATTGATTATGTTTAGGTACTAATGATATCCAAACTTAAGTAATGATGGCATATGCTAAGAAAAGCTTATTGACTTACTGACATACTGTGGCATAATTTATCACAATAACGATACATTTGATTATACTGCCCACTCTTATACCAGTCAGTTTTCTGAAAACCATCAGTGGTGGAAAGTGCATCAAGGCATTGTATTACCAAAGACAATGATTAAATGCGACATCACACAAAGTTCACTCAATCACTTTAATCCTTTACTAGAACACTTAAACACTTGACATCAGTATACATCTGTTTTATAGGACACACACAAGTTGCTACCAGATGTGTCAGCTTTAGGAAATAAGGCATTTGTATCAGGCAGTATATTATTCGCATCACTGTGTGTGCGAAAGAAAGAAGGAAAGAAAGAATTTTTTTTTGTGAGTAAAGAATTAGAGACCAAGTGCATCAGACTTCTCTGAATAACAGGGCTGATGCAGGGTCAGTGTTTGCTCTTACTGTATTGATGCTGATTCTAGATCAGCATTCTAAGGCACCCGAGTACAGTATGGGTCCTAACAGTCTATTGCAAATGATGAAAATCAGATGTTTGGCTCACACCAGCTGGCTAAGCGACAGCTGCCTCATCATGAAGAACCAGGCAGAAGGGGCGGGTCCTGGGGAGCAAGGGACCCTGGGAAAATGTGGAATTGTTTATTAATTCAGCTGCATGCCTCCTTTAGGTGGGGCCCAGTGGAGAATTGCTGTAAGTGAAGAGCTACTTAGATGGTAAAATACTGTATAAATATATTCAAGGTTTCCATTTAGCCATAGCTCTGAGTGTTAACTGCACCAAGTGTCTTCCCCTTTGGGCAGGCAGTCACTGAAAGCAGACTGAAATACTTGAGCCACCCAGCTTCAGACCCAGTGAGTCTGTCAGCCTGCTTTCAGTGACAGCCTGTCCAGCCGTTTTGACACAAAGTTCAGAAGATAATGATCTGATGTGTGGATAGGGTTTCACATTTATATCCAGTTAGCTTTACTTAAGTAAATAGCTTTGTGTCTCTGTGCAATGTTGGGGCTTTCTACTGATCCAGACTTAATATACACCAGCAAATATTTATGTGCCTTCAAACAGGGAGGAAAAAAAAATATTTTTGCCCAGCCAGTATATACAAATCTGAACATTTTTTGTACTTGTTTTTGTCTGTTTGTTCTTGCCCCTTGTTTCGTGAGTCTAAAATAGCATTCTTTGTCTGAAATCAGAGGCTGAAAACAGAGAGGTTCTGCTAAAGGCTTGCTGGAGCCGAGGTCAGTATTGGCATTCGGGTCATATGATGCAGATGACTTTTAGTACAGTTTTTGTTCTGTCTAGGACTTCCACATAAGCTGGGAATACCAACTGGGATACAAAGGTTCTGAGGATTAGAATCACTTTAATTATATGCAGGATATGTGGTACCCCTGACTTTTAGCAATAATATGATCTTTGCTATGATGTTTGGCCCCAGTTTTTTCATTAAAATGAGCTTGAAAAGCTTTCAGGTGAGAAAACAGCAACTTTGGTCTATGTATAAATTTGGGGCATCTGAAATACAGGGTAAAACTGCGATGGAATGAACACAGATGAACACAAGACCTGATGGTTTTAACCATCACAAAACCTTTTTTTTCTGAATAGCTAAAGAGACTTTTTAAAAAGAGCGGAAGCTGATGAAGTGAAAATCCATAAAACAAATACTTGCTGGACCGCAGGCTTCTGGAAAACATATTGAGAACGAAAGCATGTTGAGCATGTAGACTTTTATAGCTTCAGAAATGATCGTCAGCCAAGCTAAGCGTTTCATTGTTATACTGGAAATTACAGATGCTACACGGCTGAATGAACTTCAGATAAATCAAGCTTAAACACAACAGTACTTGCCTTTTTGTTGACGCATGGAAATGGAGAAAGAAAAAGCGAGCTGGTGTCCAAAAAGTTCTCACGGAATATTCCTTGACTGAAACTACAGATGTTCCTTTAGCAAATGCACAGAGCTTGGAGGAGAGTACCAGTCTGAGGGCAGAGGGTTTCTATAGAAACAGAGAGGTACTGTGCATGCACCATCGCTTGCCAAGATCCACAGCACCCTTGGAAAACATGTTTATCCGTGGTCTTATCCTCTACAGCTGTGACTTTCTCTAAGTATTCCCACCTTCAATGAAGGATACAGCAACAGTACAAGACATTGTTTCTTACCTGCAGTTGGTACTTGCCCTTATGTCTGTTCAAGTTCTCTCCTTCACACTTGGAGTTTCTGTTTCCTGCTCCTTGTTCTCTCCTCTCTTCCTCCTCTTTCCCTTTTGCTGTCCTTGCTGTCCTCCGTTAAGCAGGCTTACTATTGGGTCTTTGCTTCCTCTGCTTTTCTCTCTAAAGGTCAACAATACTCTCTCTCTCTTTCTCTCTCTCTCTCCCCCTCTCTACCCCCCGCCCTCGAGGAAAGTGTCTGAGATTAAGTCTGAATATCCATCCCTTACAAAAAAGGATTTGCTCTCATCACCTCCTTACAAATGCGTGTGAGGGTGGGTGGATGTGTGCATGGAGGGAGGGCTGGCAAAGCAAAAAATATTGTGAGGAACATTCTTATGTTCGGACACTTTTCAGCCCTTTCCAGCGCTGCGTTCTGCCCAGTCACGAGGATACTTGGCCAAGTTTTCAACAAGCTTCATGTGCCTTTTATTTAATTTACCCAATGATCCCACAGAATCCTGGAAGGCTGCCTTCCCCCTGGATTTGCACATCATCCACACTGAAATCTTGCTTCATTTTGCTGCCTGACCCTAACAATGAAAATACACTGCAAGGACCCTAATTGCAAGGTTTCCTGTGGGGGCAGCCTCTTGCTTCCTCTCTTTGCAGCTAAAGGCCTGACGCTGAGAGCCATTAACTAAACAAACTTATAGAGTTTCAGCTGCAGCTGGAAAACTGATGAGGAGAACACATGAATTTATGTACACCTCACCCACTTCCCTGGGACCAAACAGCTCCCTATCCCTGTGAGTAGTGGGCGAGGCAGTGGGGGGTATTCCAACATCTGGACATATGGCCAGCTTCCTGTAAGGAGTTGGTTGTTATTTATTTATTTATTTATTTATTTATATATTTACGCATGTATTTATTTGTCTCACACATTCACCCATTTACTCTTCTCCATAATACTGTTCAGATCAATTCAGTAAATCAGTAATAAAGATTCCTTTATTTACAAAAAACATCATCGCAAAGCAGCTTTACAGTAATTGCATCCAAATCCGAGTCTCTAGTCTCTGGGGTGCAAGTCTGAGTCAAGTATCAAGTCTCTGGGGTATGAAACCAATTTGTGTCTCAAGTGTCTGGGTTGCAAGTCTTAGTTGAGTCTTGAATCTCTGGGGTGCGAGTGTGATTGACTATTAAGTCTCTAGGGTGCAAGTGCAAGTCTAGGTCTCAAGTCTGTAAGGTGCGTGTCTGAGTTGATAATGTGCAAGTTTGAGTTAGGTCTTGAGTCTTTGAAGTGCATGTCTGAATTGAGTCTCAGGTCTGTAAGATGTGAGTCTGAGTTAAGTCTCAAGTCTGTAAGTTGTGCCACTTGTGAGCACTTGTGTCCCACTTGTGAGTGCAAATATTTCAGAATATCGCGCTCAGGCTGTCTGCTTTTTTCATTTTTGGAAGTGTGTTACCTTCGGCTGCTCTCTGTGTTGGAGAGATTTTTTGGCACTCGAGCATTGACGGGGGTGGTTTTGACAGTTTGGGGGCGGGCACATGGGCCGGTTCTGTCAGCGAATGCTATTGACTGATGGAACCTGATATAGTGACACAGAGAGTAGCCGGAGTTTTGACAGTGATGTGACACCATACTCAAGTCTGTAAAGTGAGAGTGTGAGTTGTGTCTTGAATCTCTGGGGTTCAAGTCTGATTGAATCTTAAGTCTGTAAGGTATGAGTCTAAATTGAGTCTCAAGTCTGTAAGCTGTAAGTCTGAGTTGAGTCTTGAGTCTGTAAAGTGTGAGTCTGAGTTGAGTTTTAAGTCTGTAAGGTATAAGTCTAAGCTGAGTCTCAAGTCTGTAAGGTGTGAGTCTGACTGAGTCTCAAGTCTGTAAGGCCTGAGTCTGACCAAAGTATCAAGTCTGTAAGGTGCGAGTCTGGGTTGAGTCTGGAGTCTCTAGGGTGCAAGTTTGAGTCTGGAGTCTCCGTGTTGTGAGTCAGAGTCAAGTCTCAAGTTTCTGAGGTAAGAGTGCGAGTTAAGTCTTGAGTCTCTGGGGTGCGAGACTGATTGAGTCTTATGTCTTTGAGGTGAGGTGCAAGTTAGGTCTTTAGTCTCTGAGTTGCATGTCTAGTACTAAGTCTCCAACTCTCAAGTGCCTGGAGTGTGTGTCTTAGCTGAGTCTTGAATCTCTCGTATGCGATAAGTCAAGTTTGCAGTCGCTGAGGTGTGAGTTTTGAGTCTCTACTGTGCAAATCTGACTCGAGTATCAATTTCTCACTTTATCAAAATTATCACTTTGGCAAGTTCGAGTCAAGTCGGTAAGGTATGAGGGTGAGTTGAGTCTTGAGTCTCTAGAGGACAGGTCCGAATTGAGTCTTGATTCTTCTAGAGAGTTCAAGTCCTGTTATTTGTTGCACCTGACGAGGTTCGACACAGCTTAAATAAAAGGCATTTTAAATCAAACTTAAATCGGTCGATTAGTCAGTAGTTTGATTTGTTGGTTAGTATGCTTGATAGCTAACATAACAACTAATCCAGCAGATGTTTAACAAAGCTAAATTAGCCATTGGCAGTTTTGTTTCTTTCCTTTAAACTTAGCATTTATAGTATATGCTGCTTCATTCTGTCTTTGGATGTGCTATAATTAAAGGCTTGTCATTTGAAGCCTTATTGAACTTGACGCCTCTGCTGTCTGAGATGAGAATGGCAGTACAGTAATTACTTTACTGTTCACCTCTTCTGATTTCTACCTCCAGTCACATGACCATGATGACTCAGGGGAACTTGTCCCATAACTAGCGGCCAGAGCAAGTTTAACTTTCCTGCTGCTCCAGTATAATGCCCATGTTACGTCATGTAACTCATGTAAGCCACATTACATCACTTATGCAAGGTTGGAAGTGAATTTCTTTGCTTATTAAGACTCTAGCATTTTTGTTTGTCCTTTTTTTCCTCTGGGTTAAAATGTCATGAGTCTTGAGTCTGAGTTGAGTCGTGAGTCAGTCAAAGCAACAGTCAGAAGTCACGTCAAGTCAATCTAAGTCATGTCAGGTCAACATGCGACCAAGTCGCTGAGTCAAATCCCCATTTCTAATGCAAACAGTACTTGTTTTTGTTTACATTAGATTAACAGAGGCACCTGCATCCTACAGAGGAAAGTCATCTGTGAGATAAGCTGATGATGTATGTAGGTAATGTTAAGAGACTGAAAGAAAAGCAGCGCCAAATTGATCTAGCAGGTCTGGAGTACACGAGCACTCATGGAGGAGAACACTAAACCCTTACCTTTACCACGTGACCTTGCAGACTCCCAGTTGGCCAGAATGTAGCATTAAAACAGTGGAGAGACTGACGCCAACAAGGTCTTTGAGCCAGCTGTGTCCTCTGGAACCTATAGACCAGGCAGCACACAGACTTGAATTCCAGCTGTGGAGTGCATCTCTTCAGTAAATGCTCCTCCAAATGTGGTGCAAAAGTAATCTGCAATACATTTATTACATGGATTTATAACAGTCTTGAATAGGCAACATTGTCAAATGTATCAAAGTACTTTTTAATGAATGTCCGTGCGTGTGGCTTTCTGGAGAGCCTCTTTCAAGGTCTGCACTTGGCGTGAAGGTCTCTTAACATCAGTCATCTGTATGAATGCTTGGAGTTTTATGGATCTGGTGCTGGTCCAATCGTGTTTTCCAGCTTGCTGGGAACAGACAAACAGTAACTCAAAGCATTGACATGGCAAGCTATGAAACTTCCTTTTTCTGAGCACAGAGGGTGGATCTTCTCTATCCCTTGAAAGTTCAATATATTTACAAGAGGTATGACTAAGCACTGCTCGGCTGATCAACAGAACTGGCAGTTCAGCCTCAGTTTTCTTAGAATCTCACCAGCACTGCTAGATCAAGCGATAAGTAATTTATATCACATACAGCTCTCTGTCTAAATGTATTGGGTGTAACTACTTTCAGTGAGCTCTATGAATGACTCATTGTGACATTTGTTTTGCTTTATGAGATAAATTAGGTCAAATCATCCACCCTGTCAAAACAGCAACATTCACACCTTGGGAAGCATGTTTTGACCGGGAGCTGAGTTTGCTTTCTAAAAAAAAAAAAAAACGTATTGATAACTTTAAATTCATAGAAACAGGTTCATCACCAACAAGCTGATAGTTGCTTCTCTCAAACTGTAATGGGATCGCTTTACTTATTAGATCCTCATTACGCATTACTATTATGATCCTCTGTAAAAGCCATGCAAATCTGTGCCAGCTGCACAGTACAAGGGGAAACCCAATACCCCTTTTCAGTGATTTACTAGGAAAGAAACAGCCAATCATGGTAAACCTCATTTAAAAGGCATGTGACTCTCCCTGCCTTTAAGCAAACCACGATCATTAATGCTTTATTAAAATTATAAATAGCTAGTGCTGTTTGGAAACCCAGAAAGTATGGCCTCAGCCTCTAGAACCAGTCCAAAAACATTTCAGACCTTTAACGTTATTTTAACTAATTTTAAACAGGACGCTACCCAGTACAGTGTTAATCACTGATTTCCAGACTTTGGGACACGTTTATCTAACATCTCACCATGTGGCCGTCACCATGTAACAACAGGATCTAACATCTCACCATGTGGTCGTAGGAGATATGGATGCAGTTTCATTTCGTGCTGTACAACACAAGGGTGTGGATGAAATAAGGCTCTATCTATGGACTAAAATGCTTTGTGTTTCGGTAGTGAGGAAAACATAGGGCAGCATTTTATGAATATAGCGTTTTTATTAAAAATTAAACCACTGTTATCATGAACTTCAGTTTAAAAGAAATTAAAAATAGATAAAAAAATAAAACATTGAAACTGAAAAAATACCAAAAACTGTTGAGTATTATTGTCCACATACAGTCGTATGTCTAAATGAAAATAAGTACGTGCCCTCTACAGAGAACAGGAGAGGCCTGTGCAATAGTTATGGCACATTTTATACTGAATTTAATTATATATTGTTTCATGTTTTTTCCCCAAACATTAAAAAATATATAGAAACTCTAAAATATGCTGAAAAATTAAAGTTTTTCTGCAGTAATGCTAATTGACTACATTTCCACTGAAGTTTATGTAACTGGATTTTTGTCTTTGTAGATGAGCATATATTTATACCATGTTTTATTTGTTTATGTTTTGCTTTTTCATTTCTTAAGTCATCTTTTGTGGAGAGGTGTAAATTGTTTTCTCACGTCTATACCTTCACCCGTCATTGCTCGCTAGCAGCTCAACACAGAGTCACAGCACTGAACACGTGGAGAGTAACTTTGTCCTAGTTAATCTGAGATCCGAGTCATGGGGATAGTACTTGATATTTATTTTTGAATGTATACATTATATTTAATGTTTTTTTTTATTATATAAATGTTAAATATCAAGTTAATTTACTGCAGAATGGTCACTAGAGGGCTTGCAGAAAGAGGCTGTGCAAATGGAGATTATCATTGCTGTCAGAACAAAATTTTGTACCTCCATTTTTGTTGGTTTTTTTTGTTTTTGACACATTTTGAAAGTACCTGTTGATCTTGACATTGTGCATAAATATTATGTTGAATGGACCAAAGGAAATAGCCCAGAATTATTTGGGTAAAAAGTTTGGTTAGATTGACTTACATTAAAAGCTCAGTATGTTTTTGCTTTCTTCTGTAAAGTTTGACTTTGGAGGTTTTGTTCTGGCAGCAGTGAAAGTCAGACTCACAGCTGAAGGAGAATGAGCAAAGCCTGCAAGTCTCAGACCCTGATAATGCAATAAACATGCTTCCTCACAAGTTCTCTCCTCTAAGCAGCAATGACACTTTTATGGGCATAAGGAACCTCACTGTCAGTGGCCACAATAATGCAGTGGAGTTAATGAATAGCTTAAAGACCAAGTGAAATCAACATTCCGATATTGAGAAAGATGAGGTCCATATTGTCATTCCTTCATTATTAACGTCCAGTGGATGTACTATGTGTCTGACAGATGTAACGCTTCCAGTCAAGCACAATCGCACATGTTTATGCTCACACATCAATGTTTGCATTATCTCGCACAGCCTGCACACATTTCTGGATATATGCGAATCAAATAGGCCCACATACGCCTCTTCACTGTTTCCGTCTGCCTTACAGATGTGTAGAAATGTGGACGGCATCACATTTCAGTAACCGAAATGCTTGTTAATGGATTTGAAGCAAGCTTGTGCTCCACCCAGCACTGATGTATTTAACTGCTTCAATTTAGTTTGTGCTAAGTGTTTTCGGTTTCATATCCTACTTTTATCTGCCAGCTCAACTGTCTTTCTTTCCTCTCTCGTTCAATGGACTGGGCTGGCCCCATATAGTTCCTATATAGGTCTTTATGTGTGACTCATCCGCAGATGGTGAGCGTTTTTCAGCAGTATGCACATGATCTTATCCACCCTTGCAAAACAGAAGCACACTTCAATGCATCAATATTGTACACTTTCATCTTCTTTGGAGCTATAGTTAAAATGTTAAATACGTTCATCGTCAAAAGAACAGTTGCACAAATAGTTGCACCCAGAAGGAATCAACTGTATGTGTAGCTCAATAAATATTACCCATATCAGTCTAAATTTATCATCATTTATTGTTCCTGGTAACCTTTACCTTCTTTCCGAATAGCACTGTGATCCACCATTTCCTTCTGGGTGCAACTATTCTTTTGACGATGAGTGTATTTTATTAGAATAGATGCGATAGTAAGTCACTGTACCATTAGTCCAACATGAGAGGATGAAGTAGAAGAAGTAGCACTGCCCTGATGGCGTATTCTAACCTCTTATCGATTATGTTTAAGGTGCTACTTCCGGTTAGATTATTTAAGGACAGGTAGCCAACGAAAGGAAGAGTAAACGCAATGATGGCTGAAATTTTTGGCAAGCGTCCATTATCACTACTGATTAATATTATCACTACTGATTAATATTATCACTACTGATGTTACTGACAAGAAATCATGTTGTTCGCAGTAAACAAAGTGATATAAATAGAGGCAAAACAAGAGTTAACATTGATGCTGCTTTCCGCAGTGCAGTAGCTCTTGGTGAGTAAAGGGATTAAATTTAAGGCTGAACTCACAACGTTTCTTTTAGACATTTAAGGAGTGAAGGAGAAAGGAAGATGGACTGTGCCTTTCCTTGTTTTTTTTTTTTATGATGGGGTGGACACTACAGCTCTTTGGTGATTTGTTGCCCCCTGTTTGTTTGGAACATGAGTTCGGCAGGTTGTGTCATCTTGTCTTCTTTTTACACGACCATTTCAACAGGCCATTTTTTTTACTGTAATCTTTTTTTATTATTATTATTATTTAATTTTATTGGCATTCAGCATATGCCAATAAATATTAAAAAGGGATATATCACAAGAAAACACAAGAAAACTATGTACAAGTAGGGAGTGATCTTTTCCTGACAGTAGACCTCAATTTGTAAAAATAAAATCACGTCTACGGGGCATTACATAGTCCATTTTTCCCAATGTGAGTCAAACTGTTCCAATTTAAAGTTGACAAATGACACATCATTTGAAACTTAATTTGCATTGAAAAGCGCCCAACAAACAAGCCTTTTTGACAGAACAGTGATTGTTACTACTAAAGCCAAAAGAGCTGAGATTCCTGAGAAAATGCATGTAGGAAAACTCTAAATTATCAGACCATACAAAATAAGCTGCAAAACTTGGTATATAATAGAAGCGCCACAAGTTTGATAAACCATCTCAAATTTGTCAGTATATAAAACTTTTTTCAAGTACAGCCATAACAAAACACCATCAGGCTACTTATGCAGTGCAGTGATTGAAAAATAGATAAATAAGCTAAATAATAAATAAGATAAATATTTCTAATAAATGATATAAATGTGCTGGTTCAACCATCCCTGCAAAGTCTAATGTATTCATTCTAGAAACAGAATCGTCTGGTAGGTTTTCGTGGGAGTTTTTCTGACCATGTCACATGACCATACGTGCTGACGTCACACGCACGGTTTCTAAAAGAGGATTTGACAGTTTCCACTGAGCACCCAGAAAATGGGAGCTACTGTGAAAATGGAGATATCACTACAGCAAAGTCTTCATCTGATCATTCAGCCTTTGACAAACCAAAGGCATGCAGAGCTCCCTGTAATTTTGACCAAGTTAGCATCATACCTATGTCACTTGATGTGGAAATGGAGACTGATGTACCGAGGACATCATCACTGTAGTCAGAATTCCTAGAAAGGAAACGTTTTTAGACTCATTTTCAATTCATAAAAAAAAGTTTCAGGTAATTTTGCTCCTCTTATTATGAGGTTGAAGTTAGCTTCATATTCGCCAGCTTCCTGTTTTGACTTTTCCCATCCACCTTAAGTTTCACGTAGTCTGAAGCCGGCGCCAGACCGTAACTGCAGCGCTATTTAAGGTGGAATGGAAATTTGGAATATCAACTTAGTCCTCTTTTTCTGTGAACATCCTCTCAATATCATGGGAAAAAACACTGTTTGTCTTCCTTTTATTGTGAACTCTTGCTACGCAAATTCAACCTATTCAGTGCTTTACACTCAATTCCGTCAGGTTGACAGGGGTTGAAGAGTCGACTCGAAGCATTTTGACTCTTAGAATCATTGGCCAAGAGTCGACCCCAAACCCCAGACGTGCTGATGTCGAAGAATTGACTCTTTTGGTATCAACTCTCCATCATTAGGATTAAATATGGGCTTGACTTGTAAAAAGTGTCGAGAGCTCTTTGACCTGAAAGGGTTTGAAGGTGATGCAGAGTTGGCTTTTCCCTTGCTACTAAAATGCAGCCAGGATATGATTGCTGTGGATTTTGTCACCTGTAATGTAATGTATACCACAGTTTAGTACTGGACACTTTCATTGTCTGTGTAGCAAATTAGTCAGTTAGCTTGTTGTTTTGCCTCTGTTGTTTGAAACAACAAAACTAATCATCATTCGCAGACATGTTTAAGTGCTATCCTTGCTGTCGTTTCCTAAACAAAAACTATACAACCACCTAAATAGACACACAAACAGATAATGTTTGTTTGTGGTGAAGGATGTAATTGATTTATACTTTCTACCTTTTGGCTATGAGAGAGCAGTTTGCCCTCGCAATCACAACTACCTCTGACTACCCATCAGATTCATCTGTGCTGAACGAAGACCGCATCACAACGCCCGTTTTAAAGGTATTCTTCCACATGCACGGTGCAATTACAGTTCTAACCAGAGAGGTCTAAATCCCCAAATCCACAAAACATCACAGCACAAACAGCTGATCTGTTTATTTTAATACAGTAACACTCAGGGGCCACATTACAGATGCAGGTAGTATGTAATATAGGACAGTAGCTATTGTAGCATAGCAGTAAGTTCATCAATTTATCCTAACTACAGAGAACACATCATTACAGAATTGCCTGAATCACTACAGAATCATTACATCCTGGCAAAATATCCTAAGAAGTCCAGTGGGCTCTTAGTTTCAGTTTAACCTTTCATTTGTATTGCTTGCCATTCTACTAAAAGACACTGAAGACGTGTTCTCAACTCCCCCTCTCTTTATCCGTGTGTGTGTTAATGTTGGTGAGCATATAAAAACGTTGCAGGGATGTCTGTGACTAATGAGGAGACAGATTTGAAAGCAAGTTTATTTGGAAGAATGATGTCAGTTTGGCTCATGTGGTGGCTAAGGCCTTGGGAAATGGAAAATGAAACTTGGTAGGCAACAATGCCCCTTTACAGCACAGGATGCTGTCACAATAGTAACTTTAATAAACTTTTAATAACCTTTTCCAGCTTCCAGTTCCAGTCCAACTTTACTGTTATTTTGACATTTTGCACATCAGTATCCATCTACCTAACTTCCTTGTGTTATTTTAGAGCTATTTCCAAAACTGTGCCCTATTCGCTATATAGTGCACTATTTGGAGGCTCTGCTATTTGTAATGATGTCTGAAAACACCATTACAACAATGCACTACAATAAGTAGTGTACTACCGATGTACCATAGAGGATAGCAGATACCCACAATGCACTGCGCCGCTTCTAAATAATGAGCAAACCTGTATGACGTCAGTGACTAAAATCATGTGGGGTATAGCGGTTGGGGGAACGTTTCGGCTTTGTAGCTGTTGATCATTGAACTCAACTGACTAGTCCAGGATTTCAGATCTTGAGATAAGATGCTGTAAGACAAGATGTGTTTCCTAAAATCAGGTTATGTTTTAGTAATAGGAATTTGTGGAAAATCTTATCTTGACTGCATCTGATCTTAACCTAGGACAAAAAATAGAGCTTTTCTGGAAGACAGGCCCAGATGTTTTTACAGCTGTATCAGGGAATTGTCCCCTATACACATCATTAGTACAACACAGGAGCTACACTCTAGGGGCAAGTGGGACTATGTAGTTTGACTGGATATCTGTAGTCTTTACACTGCACTTGTTTTTCGACATAGGATACATGTCCTGTACAGACAATGTGAACTGGAACAGTGATTATACTTTGGAAGCATACATCTTTCCATCAGATGGACAGCTTCAAATATTATTGTTCTTAAGGGTGATTTTGAGAATTCAAGCACTTGTTTTCTACTCATACTGCTGTAAGGGCCTACTCACACTATGCCCCCCCCCCCACTCCCCCGCTGGTCTGTGCTCACATTATGCTTTACGTTGCAGGCACACTTACTTCATCGCTCCGAGAGTCGTTATAACTTTCGTCTGCCAAAACTCTGAGTATTCACTGCCCTATTTCCTTTGCAATGTTTGAATTACCCAAAGGACAGGATTAGGACTGCTCTTTGGTACGTAGTTTTCCATGATATTGCCCCTGGGGATACAAGCCAGCTTTGACCAACGAGACTCCTCTTCTGCGTTTTGGCTGATGCTCTGATCTCATACGAGACTGAAGTTGGCTTCTTACTCTTACAAGCTTCTTGTTCTAATTTTCCCATTCCACCTTAAATGGTGCAGCTGTTACATTTTAGCACACAGACCAAACATTCACTGTAGCACCATATTTGTTTAATGGGACAGTCATTGTTCAAGTTCCGTGCTTGGGCATGGTTAAGCAATCACACTACGTGTTTCCCATCTCTTCAGATTGGCCCTTGCATGGTATGGAGCAATCGCACTAGTCAAACTGAACTTCAAGCATGGTACAAGACGTGGGTGTCGCATGCTTTAAGTAAAACATGAAAAGTCTTTTAGAAGCTTCAAATGTCTGTGATCTAGAACTGCCAACAAATGTATATGCAAATCGCCATTAGCTTAGTGCTAACAAACAACTACCATCCTATAGGGATGCTAGCAGACATTGGCATTATAGTAGAGATGGTTTTTCTTCATATTTTGGCATGACCCAAATTGAAGGTTTATCTCAAATAGCCACAGATTGTCACTGCTCATCACATGCAATCCTCAAAATCCTCGCGTGTTGAGTATCATTTACAGCTGCAGAGTGCATATCCATCTCCTACAGCTGCTTTGTGTTACTGCATTATATTGCTGTTCTCATAACAGCAAAATTTATGCTTGACCAGACATCTAAACACATGACTTTATGCCACCCACAATTAAGAAAGATCGTGAATTATGGTTTTCGCTTGCTTAATGCGAGCTGAAGTCATCAGGAATTAAAACTGCATGTGTAAACCTGTGTTTAACACTCAGCCATGTCAGTCTTAAGAAGGAAATGCAATCCATTGTAGTCAGACTTTATAATGTGCCTGTGGGCAACATACGTACATTGATTACATCTATCAAGGTGGTCTGTTACATGCATTCAAACTGAGTTTCTTTAAGACCTGCTTACCAAGCTCCTTTTCCACCCAGGAGGCATTAACCACAGACCTCCACCAGGCTTTGTTCGTGTCTAGGTCAGCAAAAACCAAGCCATCTCCTACTGGGAGGAAAGTCATCAGTCTTGAGGAAGCATATCTCTTAAGGAGAGATTAGGCCGAGTTGTACTGGGAAGCGGTCCAGTCGTATAAATCTCATCTAGATCGTGTTCCTGTACTTCTTGCGAGGTGTAGCACCACTGACTTGAAATAATGATGAAATTTCAGGTGCCTTCTTGCAAGTTTGGAAGTGTTATCTCACTACAGGATGACCGACACGTGGGCCCTTTTATTTTTAGTTTTTCTTTTTTTGTAATGGCACCTTTTGGGGAATTCTGCAGTCTCCTGTCGACAATGCTTTCCAAGGTCCTATTACGCCTGGGACCTACTCTTCCTTTGGAGGCGATGTGAATCTGTCTCATGCCTCGCTAATGACTCTACCACCACAGGGCTATATATCATTCTTCTCCCCATGATGCTCTTGTCCGAAACAAGCTGAGTTAGACTGTCTTCAGTCCAGTTGATGTTTTTCCATCTTTGGCTTTCTCAGCAATAAAAATAAAAAAAAAGTTAGAATAAAAAATCCAAGTAAAGAACTTATGAAGTGTGCTAAGTTTCGGCAAGCGTGCAAGAAAAAAAAACATATTGTTGCTGTCAGAACAAAACCTTATATAACTTTTGATATACATTTGGAAACACCAGCTGCCCTGGTCTATGGAAGTTTCATGATGAATGGTGTAATGTGAAATGGTTCATTGTAGAGAAACGTATCGACTTTCGATTTCTTTCTGAAGGTGCTGATGGGGTCACAGCGCACATTTTGTTTACTATCCAAAATGACCACCACACCTACACGTGTTGTGTCACATACCGTCAGAGCAGTACTATAGGATGTCGGCAGCGAGAGCCGATAAACAGCAGGTTCAAGTTAATTTTTACACTCCACTCATATAGAATGAATGAAACAAAGCTTTCAACATCACTCATAACTCTTGGTGTTAGTTTACTGCGCCTTTTACAGACTGACTGACTTTTCAGACTGAAGGCTCGGCTACTGACATTAGCTGAGGTTACCGTAAAAAACTGACTGCCTTTCTCTGTAAACATGGCAAGTCACTTGAAATACTGTGCCTTTTTGTTATCTTAAAATGGCTTTAATCTAAGGAAATTCCAAAGTACAGTTTGGTGCGTTGTGATGTACTAAGGAGTTGAACAGTGTTCAGAGTCATCGAGCATTGGTGCGCTTCCAATGGTAATGAATCTTTGGATGTGGCGTGACATGACACGGTGCAACATGTCTAGTGTTCAAAGGCCTTGAGTGTTTAATAGTAATGTGATGATAATACAATAGAAGTAAATCAGAACACAACATTTTTTATTTATTTTTTTTTTTTTGGACTGCTAGTAACTTTGTGAGAGGTAGCTTTCAGAGGTTGGTAGCGACTACAGATGTTCCTATGACCTCCTCAGGAACAGTTTAGAATCGTTAAATCTCTCTAGGACAGAACATTGTAGTCAGGAAATAGCTGACTTTGTTTACGTTTTGATGATTTAATAATACAGAAATCAGTGGAATTCCCTTTTTGAACTGGCAGAATACTGTGTTGTCTTTAAAATGTCACTGCTCCTCAGTAGTGTAAGCTAGAGAGGTGCATCCCCCCCCCCCCTGTGAAACTAGAGAAACAGAGCTAAAACACAAGCTCAACTTGACATGATGCTTGTTCAATCATTTTGTTTACAGATCAGTTTAAATCCACTTCATTTGTGACATGTCATGTGATGTGTAGTCCAATTTCTGCATTTGACTGGCTTTGATTAGTGAGCCACAGCGAATGGGAGCATGTGATTTGGAGAGCTGAAAGTCAAGGCTGCCTTGGTCATATATAGCATAGGAAAACGGGGTCACAGATTGGTTTTGGTTAAGTTGCTGTAGCCAGTTGGGCTTTCTGGTTTTAAGAAAGTCGTGGTGGCAGTGTCTTTGTGCAACTTCTGAGAGAGACTAAAGATGAAAAGCAAGAAAGGCAACCAGAAAAGAAGAAAATATGAGAAGTGTTCTAGAAAGGCTGTTCCAGCACGGAATGGCACACAGATCTCAAATGCTATTCAGAAGCCTTATGCGGCATTTGCAAACTACTCGTTTGTAACTGTGGACAGAAACTGTCAAGAGACGTTTTATATAAACACATTGTTCTATAAAGGTGCACAGGGACACTGACCAGAAACAAGAACATAACTTGAAAACAAAATGAAGCAAAAACTTCAAATACCTTGTATTTTGGGTCACATGGTTTCGTGCAGGTTTTTTAAAAAATATAAACTGTAAACATATTAAGCTTGTTTGTTGCTACTGTAGTTTTATGGCGTATGATATATTTTATTAGCTGAGGTTTGCTGAGTCTGAGGATAAATATGATATGTTATAATAACACATGAAATGTCTTTTAGAAGGTTCAAACGTCTGTGTTTAATCTAGAACTGCCAAAAATATGTACATGCAAATTGCTATTAGCTTAAATGAATGAATGTATGCAGAGGTGGAAGTGTAGGTCAACCATTTTGGAGATACAAGGTTTTTGTCTGACATTGATGATACACGGTTTCCTTATTGATCAGAGAGGTGGATAGTATCTCAGCAGTAATCAGGAAAAAGAAATCAGGAACAATTAGTTTGGAGCAGAACAACCCATGAAGAAATTCCTCAAGAGTTCCTTGGGAATCAGTGGGCTGAAGCCTGCAGGCCTGGAGACCCCTTCCTGTTGTTATTGCCCTGGTGATGTGGAAGCAGCTGGGCCAGGCCAGGGTGAAGAGTACTGCTCCAGGAGAAAGTACTGCTCTTACACATCTGCAAGAGCTTACATGGGAGCTGAGGCAGATCCAACAAATGCCCCAAATAAACTTCTGAATATGAGACTTGTATTGGTAGTTGTTTTTTGTGTGTAGAAACCAACTAAATCATGGAATATCGATGGCTCAATCAGTGTACATCCAAGTTCTGAACAAAACCGAGCCAGCTCTGGAATTGAGTCTTCATCACTTGCTTTGGCTAAAGTATGACTATGGTTTAGGGGGTGTGTCTTGTTTGTAGACTCACACTCTGTTCCATACTGCATAAGACAGGGCCTGGAAAGAATGAGCTCCCATCTAGAACAGTCTGAGCATGTTCACCACCCGGTCCACTCAGGCCTGGCTTGCAGAGCTCTTACAGTTCTGCGAGGGAGAGGAGAGAATAATTCTTCAAACATCAAAAGCTTCTGATCAAAACATCCATGGGATGTTACATCAGCTCCTATTTTACCCGCCACTCATAGACGGACAGAAAGCGGAAGTTGATGAATTCAGGAACAAGTCATCATCTTCTGAAAGCAAAGTGATCTGTCATTCTTTCCACACACAATTTATTTAATCCCAGTTTTTCCTGGTTAGGTGTGTACATGAATTGTGCTGCTTGGCCAGACCCTTGACACTAACTGTATCCATTTGGAAAAACTGACATGGAGACAAATAAACCTGATTTTTTATTATTGCTCACAAGTGTGACCAGTGGGAAACTGCAAAAAAGTCAGACGTTTGACCCATTTACATATCATACAGTAACTTATATATTTCACCAGTAAACAATAGTGAAGCAGATAATGAAAGCATCATTTATTTTCACCTTTTCGTTCGGTTAAAGTTATGCATTTGTATTATATAAAAGAACATTGTATTATAACAGGCCCTAATAAATATTTATAATGTATTTTTTGTCTATAGGAACGTGTAGTTTGTTAATTGATAACAATATACAGTACTTGTTACCTGTGTATGGGCAAAAGAATAGTGGCATCCAGAATGAAGTGTCAGCCATCTCTGCATGTAGTTGTAGAGGTTCCTAATGGTGTCATGTGATAATCCAGCCCATGCAGCTTGAATATTCTCACACAGTTCCTGCAGATTGTGCGGTAGGGGTGGAGGTGGAGTGACACCAGACGTTCTGGACATGTGACGCGTGACATGAAACTGTTCATCTTGCTGCTGACCACGGTGCCTCCACACACGGATTTGTTGGTCGCTCCACCAAGACAAAAGCGGGACTCGTCACTGAAGATGACCTGCTGTCATTCCAAGTTAGTCTGGCACGGCACCATTGCAGTCTTTAGTGACGTTGATTGTTAAGGGCAGTCGCCGTAATGGTCTGCGTGCATGACACTAACAGGATGATTCATGGAGGCCATCACTGCTTGCTGAATGTTTGCAGTCATTTCTGTTGTGTCACTCTGCACATGTCAGACAATTTGTTGGTTCTCTCTCACCGTGGTTCATGTAGGTCTCCCAGATCCTTCATATCGTTGGTGCACGCCTTCTTTTGTCCACTGCCACCACCAGCATGCAATGGTAGTATCCACACAGCCTGTATGACGTGCAATACTTTGATAAAACCATCCTGCTTCCTGAACCAGACATCTTTCCAAGCACTTTTGGGCCATTTCGGTTGGTCCATTCATCATGAGATTCTCACAAAGTGTAAACGGCAGCTGCTGTGTTCAAATGATGCATAAAAGTAAAAATGGACAAAAATGGAGATACATGTTTTTCATTGGACAGTTTTTAAGGTTTTAGTTTTTAATTTTTATTTTATATTATCATTTTCCTGTGGTATTTATGTAAAAATGAATAACATAATTAATAACTGACTCAGTGGGATCTAGTTAGATACAGCCAAGTATGCTCTTCTATTGGTTTGGCCATCAGGAGCTGAACTGTGAAGGCCTTACACTCTAGATTAACTACCACCATATTTAAAAACAGACTGTAGAATCAACCAAACAGGTTTGCATGAGTGAAACCATATTTGTGAGGAAAACAGCACTGTAGTCCTTCTGGATGTTCTGCATGCATCACTGATTGTGAGCATGAGTGGTAGCCTGACTAATGTGTTCCAGGCAATTGTTATAAACTGAAATCAAGAACAGCAGCTCCATGCCAGGGCTCTTTACTAAAAAAGCCAAGTCTAAAGCTGCTATCTACAAGGTTATATGTGTTTTAATCTTTTACAAACTTGTGGAACTGTGACACCGGTGAAGGTGGAACGGGAAATTTGAAAGAGAACCTGGTGAAGCAAATTTCAGCTTTTCTTTGGGAATTGACCGCCTTCTCAGTGTAAATGTCCAGCCATGACCTACTGTTGCATTCAATGGTTTGGTTCTGGGTTTACATTTGTGAAGGAATGGCTGACAGTGCTGGAGTCACTAAATGGCAGCGGCGGTGTGGATACCTCCATTAAGCTTACCTCCATGGATACCTCCATTAACGGTTAAGCTTTTCGGTCACAGTCATGGGACCGTAATATAAATGTTTCAGACCTTTTGAAGATTGAATGTACCAAATATGGTGCCTGTTTCCTTTCGTTTTACTTTCTTTTGTGGAGCTCTGATGCAGATATCCTCTCTCTCTCTCAGGTGGATATTTAAAGTAAACACCTTGAGTCATGTGGCTGGCTATACCTACCCCACCAGCCACCATCAGAATGTTTATGGTAAAGTGTTTTAGACCTTTACAAATTCAAAACATAATTCTGATCAATGGTAAGATTTAATGTGTTTAATCAACTTACAAGCTGATGCATTCATGATCAAAACACCAGAAAGCTGTGGTGTCCACCCCTATGGTAAGAAACAAGGAAAAGCAATCTCCTCCTCACTGTTAGCACTAACAGCTGTTTGGTTACCAGTTTAACAGAAATATTAGGAGTTCAGCATCAAATTTTATCATTTTACTTTCCCAAGAGAATCTCCAGCTGTGGAAAGCAACAGCAATGTTGACTCTTGTTTTATTTTATTTATTTATGTATTTGTTTGTTTGAGCAGGTGGTGGTGGTGGTAACCTGTCCTTAAATTACGTAACTTCATATGATTGCGGACTCATCTCTACAGTGACTCACTGACGCCCCTGGAGGTACAAAGTGGTATTACGCGACAGGATGGTACAGGCCAGGGCTAGCTGGTTATCATGCTTCAGTACGTATCTCTGCAAAAACGATGTATAGACGTCTTTGACATAGCTAGTGCTTCTGTGTCCCTGATCTGATCATAAGTGGTCAGCAAGACATGCAGCCCTTCACACCTGACCTTTCTATATGTCTCAAATGCATCTTCGGATGTGGTGACTTGAGGAAGAGTACCACCCACATTTTTTATTTTATTACAAAACACATAAAAACCTAACAACAAAAGCATAGCCTAAGTCTATGTTAGTGTAAGTAAAAGGGCTGTTACAAATGTTTAGCCCACTTGAACCGCAACCTGTAAACAAAACGGTAGAATAGGCGAAACATGAAGCGATGCTGCTGCTTCCTCTCTTGTTATGATGATGCAGGTGATTAAGGCCCTTCTCCACTGGCAAAGAGGCATCAAGACAGCGTTCACGCTGTAAATGTTGTGTGGTTATACATGTTCTAAAGGTGGTCTGAAGGAGCGGCTCACAATGCTTCTCCAGGACGTGTTGTGCCCCGCCTTGTAGTCCTCTACTCTTGCGCTGCCAACTCATGATCAGATCACTCAGAGTGCATGTTAGTACAGAGTGTGAATGGGGACTATGTCTGCAGTCTGTTGCTCTGACCTTGCTACCATTTGGGCCTTGCTTTTATGATTATATGAGAAGCAGGGTTCTTCTGCACCCTATATGAACCCAGAATAGCTGTCTTATCATCTTCCTCTGCAATGAAAGGACCACTGTGACTGACTGCCTTATGCAACCTCCATTAAAGCCTGTTAAAACAGAAGGGGTAATGTGAAGACAGGCAGCAATCCCCTATATTTTCACGGTCACTCACTATTATAAAGTGGTGAAGAAAGCATGATACCAGCTATTTTTTGTGGTGTCTCAGGTGTTCCATTCATTCCAGTGGTGCATATGCATCCAGGGACCTGCTTTCACTCGCTCTCTTTCTGGAAATGTGATTCAAGGATGAAAACAATGTTTCCATGGTGCTAGCAGCCAGTGGGTTTTGCCAGTGATTAAAGGTTATGTCATCGCAGTGGAATGTTTTTGTATCCAGGATTTATCAGACGTTTTCTAAAAACAGAGCAAAGTACATTCTGCTCATAAGGATGCATGCAATTCCCATAGATTAAAGCAGTGGCAACAGACTGGAATGGTAAGCGGCTATCCAAATGCATTGAAACGAGATCTAAATCATTATCACGGCAAGCAGATCCAAGACAATTGCTTGGTGCATTAAAATGAACTGTTGGATTATTTATAGTGCTTCGGTCCACCATTGCACCGTTTGAGAACAGTTCTCATCAGGCGGCAACTTTTTATTTCTTTTGTAGTACAAAGATTTTTTGTTCCAATTCATGAATGATAGACATCACAGAAAGCAGAGCTCAGATGTTCTCTTAAACTGCAGGTCTCTATTTGCTGTTTGTAAACAGAAACTGTTTTAAGAGAAACTTGGTTTTGCACTTAGACTATTTGGTGTGTTGGGCTAGGTAAATGGATGCAATTTGAAACTAACCCAGATTGGATTTCTGAACACTTTAAAAGGGGAAAATACATCATGCTTCCCTTTTTAAGCATAACATTTTGTTTCTTTGCATTGTAAATTTGATTTATTCTGATTTTGGGAGTGCTCTTTATATTTCAGATAAAATGTTAAAACATAACAAGCAACAAACAAGAAAATGTTCTAAAAATTTTTTTTGCTTAGCGAAATATATGTGTGATTGCTAAACAGTATACGCTGTAAAGACTGTAAAAAAAATATTCTCTCAAAACATTCAGTATAAGATATGTAAGATATATTCATCTTCATCTTCTCTGTCTGGGTCGTGCTGGAGCCTGGGCGGAAGGCAGGAAACACCCTGGACAGGCCACCAGCCCATCAAAGGGCAGACATACATGCTCCAACATAGGGACATCTCCAGTTCACCTGACTGCATGTGGTTGGACTGTGGAAGGAAACTGGAGCACCTGGAGGAACCTATGCATATACAGGGAAAACATACAAGCTCCACACAGAAAGGACCCCAGGTGCTCCACCCGGGAACTGAAACCAGGCCCCTCCTGCTGTGAGGTGACAGTGTGCCACCATGCTGTCACACATAATGTGTAAAAAGCTCAAACTGCTGAAATGTTGGATTTCTATGCATTTGCTCCCCACATTTAGTCAAAGCCAGTGCCCATCCACCCTCATGCAACTTCCTGCGTCACCCAGCTCCACTAGCATGTCGGGACTGGAGAATGGCTTCCTCCTCTCGGACTTGTGACCACCGAGGCATCACCAGGTTTTGACATTGTGATGTCTCGTCTCATGATGATCAGGCATCATTCTGAAGCCATGAAATTACAGATAGAAACTATGAAAGGTATCAAAATGTTTAATGACATAATTCAAATAAAGCACTTGATCCGATATGCATAGGTACCTGTTCTTCATCTAAACATTTGTTCTTTATTTGTGGAGCTCTCTGTCTAGGCATGAGGAACTATCGAAGCACAGGCTACACTGGGTTTTTTCTTTGACACAGAAATTCAAGCAAGTTTGTGGCTCTTAAATGGTGTAATTGGCAGATGGTATGCAGCTTCACCTCATTGCATGTTGTTCTTTTTCGATGAAGAAATCTGCTGCATCGCTCTCTGAAAGATGCTGAAAAAAATCAGCAGAACTTTATGAAAATGAGCCCGGCCACCGCAATGCATTTAGCCCACTGGGCAAGAGCAGGCTGGTGCTGTTCTCTTCTTTGAAACCCGGGCAGTTTAATATGATGATAGAAATGTAAGCACTGGGAAGAGTTGAATGGAAGATGTTTGACTGGGTGAAGTGTACACTGTTGGAGCAGGAAAGCAAATTTAAACCACACAAAGCTCTTATGTTACATGCTAAAGCAGCTAGTTAAATCAAGTGATCTAACTTGGACGACACAAGGATGGCTGATACGTTCTGATTCCTTTGGTTCTTTTATTTCCATAACAAAACTCATTTGGAATCGCTCAACCAACGGTGAGCAAAGGAAAGCCCTTGTCCCACGGCTAGGGGGCACTGCACAGAGGGGGAATGCAGCCTGTAGTTGAGAACTGGCATTAACTACACCGAGTAAAATATGAATTGGAAGCAGCATATAAGCAGGGAACCATGATTTTTTTCCCTTGAATAGTCTCAACATAAACTTTGTTGTTGACCTAACTGAGGCATAATAGTGTGACGTTTTATTTCTTAAAGAAGGAAACTTGAATGAACTATAGAGAGTAAAAATAGATTGTAAATACATTAAGAAGTAATATAAACCACCTGAAACATCAGCATCCAAATACAATCTTGAATACCAACTAATTCTATGCTTACTAGAAATATCAGGTATATACATCAAAGACGTTTTATGCAGTTGACCTAAAATAGCTTATAGTAAGGTGATTATGCTGCACTACTGCAGGTAAGCGAGTAAAATAAAGGTAGATATTAAGGAAGCAGGTCAGATGTAAATGTTGTGAAGGACTCTGAGACAGTACACCCAGTCAGGAGGCAGCTGATGATATGCCAGCTTGTTGCCGTCCAGTCGCAGTATCTTCATACGTGAATATGATGTTGGACCCACTGTTCTGCAGAGACTGGTCAGTTTAAATTCTGGAAGAAAGGTCAAAAGATAAAGTTAAAGACTATCACCGCTTGTCACTAGGGATTTTGTGCTGCAATTCAGCAATGCAGTTACACTTGATGTAGCTCTTGAAAGCTTTTGTAATCCCAGTAACATCCCCAATGTTGAATTGACCACTAAAGTGTTGAGGTCCATGGCCGGTATTTTGGTGTTCCCTGAGGTCTAGTTACATTACTTAGTTAGACAAAGTGTATTTTATATGAGCAAAGTGAAAATAAGTGACCACTTCCTCTATAGACAACAGATCAAAATTGTTATTTTTCCAGGCATATTTTCATGCAAATTGTTCTATTTCTATTTATTTGCTAAGTTCAACGTATACAATGTGCTATAGTCCTTGTGCACACCAATATGGCATTATGTTAAATTCAACAAATGGCCAGTAAATGTACAGAAGTGTGCTCTCCCTAGAGGATGTGTACTAATTTTTCCACATTGAAATTCAACAAAACACGGGCCACCTGAAATTTGCATCTTCCAAAAAGTGCAGGCTGAAACACTCCATATAACTTCAACCCCAAATGGCTGGGGCTAAATTGATATAAGCTGAATTTCTATCTATGTAAATGTGTTGTTTTTGCATGATACTACAAAAACAGTTCATTCAAAACTGTCTGTCTCTGCAGCTTAGCTTCCGTATATATAAATACGATTGAAACATTGGCACATTAGCTGGACATACAACACAACTGCAACAATTTATTCAGCTCTGAAGGTGTGAAGAAACCATAAAACTAAGCACTCCGTTTGCAGTCTGCAGCACTTTGTCATGTTATTTTAGCAACAAAAAAACCTGCCATATTTGGCATTTTCAAAGCTGTCATCTTCTTATAGGCACCAACAGAAGCTGATTCTCCAGACTAAGTGAAATGGGTTGCAGGTGTACTGGCACCACCACTCTAGGTGTCAGATATACTACAGGGAAAGAAAACAGCCTTATTCCAGCAAGGAAGACTCACTGCGATCTCTTAGTCGCAACTGCAGGAGCCTAAGTGGTTTTGGACAGTGCTAGAGGAGGTCTGTCAGAAAGCATAGATACCGAATAGGTGCGTGTAAAGGATTATTCAACCTGTGTTTGCCTTACTGTCGCCCGCATGCATTCCTTATCATGTCAGCTGAAGATCTCTGTGGAAACAGGCGGACATTCTTTCCCCTTGCTTCTAGTTCCAAACGTTCCCGCTTTTCAAAGGGGCAGGTCAGAATGTTCCCTCTCTATTTCTTGTGCTTTTCCTGTGTCTGTTTTTAGGTTGTCGGCCTGACAGGCTGGTGTCTGACTGCCTAATCCACAGCAACTGAGGACAGCTGTCCACATAAACCCAAGTAAAATGGCCATTTTTATGACTTTCCTAATAACCGCCCTGCTTTGCGCATCAGTCAGAAATAATGACACCTCAAATAAACTGGTAAACCACTATTAAAAAGGGGGGCAACTTTTTTCCTCCCTGCTCAAAAATGAGTGAATCACAAACTCTGTGGCTCTCATAACTGAACGCTCCAGAGGAGAAAGGATGGGGGGAGGGAACAGAACGTGCTTTTGGCGCTGTTGGATTCCTCCTGGAGTGTTCACAGATGTTTCCAGAGCTCTCTCCCACCACCCCTTGTCCCTCCCACTTCATTAGCTAACCCACTTTCCCTGCCTGGCCGCCTCGTGTCTCTGTCAGCGACGTCTATGTCTCGTAACTGTGATAAACACTTTACAGAGAGAGACCTTTCTCTCCCCTCCAACCATGTCACTTTTTCCGTCATTTTTCTCATGGTCTGTTCGGGTCCCAGTGTTGACGTTCCCATGCCAAGGATTATTTCATGCCTCTGACGCCATGACTTTTATCCCGAGCACTGCTGTCCAGCATGCACACACACACTGCGACAGACCCTAGTCATCAAACGGTGCACGTGGTGCAAATTTATGCCCATGTACAACTCTGACCTCAGACGTACTTCATATTCATAAAATTCATATGCTTGAATAGTGGATGTTTAGGTTAACAAATCCACAATCACTTCATTCACTGTTCTAGTTTCATGTAAACTACTCCAGCTGGCTTTACACGGTGGAACTTTTATGCAACTTCAGTTTCTTGACACCTACGTGAAACCAAATTGCACTGGGCTTGCAACTCAACTCCTTGAAACGTGAAACTTATCTGCAACTGTAGCAGGCGCCTCAACTCTTTGGAACAAGTTTCATGAAGCCAGTCTTGTGATCTTGCATTCAAACAACTGATTTCACTGAATCAATAGATAAATAAATTAAAACCAAAACAGAATATGGTTTATTGGGCGATTCAAAATAGGTTATTCATTTTATTATTTTTTTTATTTCTTATTTCTTCTTCTTATTATTATTTTTAATGTATCCTGAGCCATGACAACAAACACGGGTTTCTCAATGGTAACATAAACCAGCTGAGTCAATTAGCTGGCTAGCGGAAAAATAAGCTGTTTTAAAGCCTACTGATGCCACTGTTTATTCTTTGTTGTGCTGTTATGGTGATTTGTGTAGTTTGACACTCATCTCTTGATGCCCCTCCATGTTACACTGCATTGAGAATCATTGGGGATTCAAAGGATGAAAACTATTACAGAAGGGGAGACGACAAGACAGAGTGGGCCCAATCATAAGCGTCACATTTTAACCAATTTAAATATTACAATTTTTCATAACAAAGCATAAGGTGACTTCTATCAACTGTATGTGCTTGATGGTTAAAAGATTCTCAAAAATGGAGCTTTAAGTATCAACCACTGTAGTGTATTACCTACATCTTTGATTGTTTTGGAATTTCCTGAGTTAATTACTGTTCTGCTCTGAGCATAGATTTGAGCTACATCAGAAAATGTAGACTTTGCTTGATATAAGAAATGCAGTCAGTTCCTTAAACTGACCATGATTCTGAACAGCAGAACAGATGGTTAGCGCAACAGTTACTTGTCATTCCTAATGCAGAAACATTCCCTGCTCCCCGTTTAAGCAGTGCTCCAATCTCCTCCCCCCTCCCCCCCTAAAAAAAATTCTTCTCTTCACTTATAAGGAGCTGTGTAATGGTCCACAGCTGCCAACAAATGACATCAGTCCAAGAATACACAACATCCTATGAGAAAAATCAGTCTGCATCTCACCTCTGATGTGGTTGACCTCCAGATAAAGGTACTGAAGGGTGGTTGGAACAACTGGTATTTCAGTGAGCTGATTGTAAGAGAGGTCCAGTTCTACTAGAGAGGTCACATTGAACGCACCATAGACCAGGCCTTCATTTTTCAGCCGGTTATGGCTAAGGCGCAAATAGCGGAGTCCATTGAAGCCTTGGAGGCTGTCTTCAGACATGCCTGTCAGGGCGTTGTTGCTGAGGTAGAGCTGTTGAACAGATGGAGGCAGATGCTTGGGGAATGTGTCCAAGAGATTGTGACTAAGATCCAGCAAGTTTAGGAATGGAAGCCCTGTGATGAACATGACAGACAGACGCAACAACATCATTCCAGTGATTACATCTATGAGGGTGACGTCTGGGGTCAGTAATTCAGACTTTCCACATAAATTCACTGATTGACGAAATGTTGGGGCCCAGTGGATTTTTAAAGGATGGTGTAAATGGTAGAAAGACAATTGTACACAATGGTACACAACCGACAGTGGCATAAAGCCATTTAAACAGTAAATCAGTGGTAGCATTACTAGCATTTCTGCCCATGTACTAACCCCTGATATTGATATCCACAGTTTTAACCAAAAAATCTTAATGTTTCTAATGTGTGTTTTCTTTGGAAGTTTAGGAGTTGATGTAAATGAACGGGTAGGCCTGGACTTCTACAAGCTTCCACCACAGCCATGGTTTTGTAAAATTCAACATCCGGTTTATCCCAGCTAGCAGGGAACGTTCCCAGAACTTTGGCTAACATTACCTACAAGTTCTAATAAAGAAAATGTTTTAATCTAATGTTCAAGGAATGTTTTTAACTGCAAAATGTTTTTAACTGCAGAGGATGTTTTGAGGATGTTGTCAGGGCCACAGATTAAGTTAACAAAAGAAGAATTCATTCTCAGTGCAACATTCAGAAAATGTTCTTAGACAGAATGTTTTTTAGAGCACGTTCTCCTCCGTTAACCAAAAGAAAACTTCCCACTGACAACATTAACGGAACATTGGTTGGTGTGGCTCAGCGGTTAACACCACTCCCCACCAGAGTGCTACCACCCCATGTTGGAGACAGGGGTTCGAATCCCAGTCTAGGTAGCAAATGCTGAGCTACACCAATAAGAGCCCTTGGGCAAGACTCCTAACACTGCACTGGCCTACCTGTAAAATGAATAAACTTGTAAGTCGCTCTGGATAAGAGCATCAGCTAAATGCCTAAAACGTAAATGTAAACATTGCATTACGTATTCTCAGTACGTTTTTAGAAAAAACATTTCTAGCTGGGATTCCACCACCATGGTCAACAGCAAAAGTTGGAAAAAGCATCCGCTTACCACTGTGGCCAAAAGAACGATGGCAACATTTTCCATCCTTCTCTTTCATGCTGTGTTTACTTGTTGGTGGTAGACGGATGACAGCAAACTGAATATGTTTCCTTTGAGAGTAAACTTTCTGTCAAGAGTTCCGTTTTCTCAACCTTTGCCATCAATCACATCCTCCTGTTGTATTTTACCTTAAATAAGGAACCAGCGTTGCTAAAGCTCTTCTTTGGTAATCCTACATTTTTGCTGGTAACGTTTTGCATTTTTGGCATGCCGTCGTTGGTCACATACCGGAGTGAGACATGACATCAGTGCAAACATCAACATGTGAACGCAGCAAAGAAAAACAAGAGAATATCTGTTTTACTGGCAACATGTAAACCAGAGGTATTTAAGCCTAGTCCTGGAGACATACCTTCCTGTAGACCTCAGTTCCATTTAAGATTTGCCACACCTGCTCCAGGTAATCACCCTGTTCCCAAGTCCCTGATTGGCTGGATCAAATGTTTTAGAGTTATATAAGAGGCAGGGCAGGTTGTTGGTTACAGGTCAGAACTAAACTCTGCTGCAAAGGACTTCTGCAGGACTAGGGTTGGAGACCACTGATCAGCATAAGGAACAAACCTTACACCAGAGTTGCTTATGCAAAAGTATCAGAAGGATGAAATTTGGTCAGTTTTATGGACATACCTTTAAAGTCAGCCTCCCCAATAACCTTCAGACGATTGCCTTGCAGCAGAAGGAGTGTTAGATTCTGTAGATTCTGGAAAGCTCCTGGGGGGATCCTCTCAATGTGATTGTGTGCAAGTCGAAGCTGCTTGAGCCCACTAGGCAGCCCTGCTGGCACCTCTGTCAGATTGTTATGGTTCATGAAGAGGTTAACTAATCGGGTGAGATTGGACAGCAACGTGAGGTCAAACCTCTCACTGAGAACCTGATTATGGTCCAAGAACAGCCATCGCAAACTGGAGGCATTGGCGAAAGCTCCAGGGTTGAAGCCAGTTATCTCATTGCCTTGAAGAAAGAGGTACTGGGTTCTGGAGGGAAGGCCTTCTGGAAGGTATTGCAGGCCTCTGTACTCGCAGTACAAAGCTGTGGGCCAGTGAATCGGACAGTCGCATTCCAGGGGGCAGCTCTGCGTGTTGACTGCTCTGAACCATCCTGGCTCCATCCGATCCCTCAAGGTCAACACGCTAGGCTCCCCAAGAAAGCGGTTGATCCACAGAGGCACACCACCATAATCCATGTCTACAGGTGTGGCCCACATCGGCCCACACACAGACAGCATTAGCAGCAGTGGCCTGATGTCCATCGCTCGGCCTGTCTAAGTTAAACAAAAACAGGCTGTAATGACACATTGTTCTCCTGATGCAGCGGTTTATTATAACAGCGTGCACAGGATGCACCTATTAAAACATAAAAATCATGGAAAGCATAGATGAATTGCAGCTTCCACATTTGGTAGACAACAGCGATGGTAGTCTCTGTAGCTCCTGGACGTTTGCAGAGGAACAGAGACCATGTGTCGTCCTCCAGTTTGTAAAAGGAGTACTAATTTACTTTGTGGTAATTTACTTTCTTACACTGAGAGATTTTCCATTTACTAGCCATTACGTACACCATAGGTTGGCTCTTCATTCGAAACTAAATGACTGCAAAGCTGCTGTTGATTCTTCCTCTTACATTGTATCATGTTTTCCACCCCTTCACACCCCCATTGGTCAGAACCACCCCAAGCCAAACAAACAGATCAGCATTTTGTTCCCATGTTGCGAGAATGTGCATACCTCTGTTTCCACAGCTGGCTGATGATTTTTGAGTCTGCAGAGATGCAGTAGGTTTGTCTCGCCTCTTCTTGCGACAGCTTGTGCAGGTTACTGCAGGCTGCTTGTGCAGGCAACCTGCGGAGCTTCCCAGCCACAGAGGCATTCCTCACTCTTTCGTAGCCAAGGCCCCAGAGTCCTTCCTCACTTCCATTCCATACCCTGCAGTCTCTCTTCTGTTTTTTTTTTCCCCCAACCTGCCTATGTTTAAAGCCTAGCCACTCAGCAACATTTGGTAGAAACATGTGTTGGAATGGCTAAAGACAGACTGAATTAAAGCCTTATGCAAGGCTTTAGGACATTCTGAATACCTTCCATGTAGAGCACTGGTGCAAACTTTAGCCATTTGAAATTATGTGGATGTGGAAGATGGATTATTTCAAGGATCATGGCATGGCAGTCATAAAAATTAATCTACATGGCGGAGTTACAAACGAGCTGTCATATGTCAGCTTTGATATCACTCTACCAAACTGGTTTACTTTGGACTTGGACTTCAGACAAAAATGTATTTGCTTTGAATGACCGTATACCTCAATAATGTTTAGTTTCTTAAAATAAATGATTGAACATTTACCTTTTTTGTGGTGGCAATTTTAGCAAATTTGGAGCATACCTCAAAAACGCTAGCCAGAACAAGGGAGTTTTTTGTTTCTTAATTAGCAAAATGAAAGTCATGCTAAATCTAAATTAACTTTACTTAAAACTAATCCCAAGGATCCTTAACAAAAAATTAAAGAAGTACAAATAGTATTAGAAGTTGAAATTTAGGAAGTTTGGAAAAGCTACCTCCCCAAAAAAAGTATCCTATAAATGATAATTATGTGCATATTTACCTTATTACTACCTCAATTAATGCATTGGGTTTTAACATCCTTGTAAATAGATAATTACAGTCCTTGTACATATACATATAGATATACATATATGTATCAAAACTCTTTAAATATCAGAATCAGGTTTATTGGCCAAGTATGTTGACACACACAAAGAACTGACACAGTCATGTCTCTCGTGTCTCTTTCAGTTTCAAGCTGTAATTCAGTCCAAAATTGACAGCTGTTTGGAAAAACAACAAAAACAACAAAAACAAAGAGGTAGCAGAATCTTTTTCAACACACATTTACTGACCTGTAATAGTTGGCTGAATACTAATCCATTCTTGTTCTTCCTCATTGTATTAGTTAATCACTATTTGTATGTATATATGCGCTATTAATATTTACAGCATGGAATGTGAATATGACAATTGTAAGCATAATTGGATTACACAGTATCCTGCTGTATGTAGGATTTAGCCTCCTGAAGTTCCCCCAACACACTTCGTAGTCCAAAACATACAGGGCATAGTAAGCTGATGTCATCCTAATATTTATTCTGCAGTTTCCTTTTGAACTGCTGCTCGGTATCCCAATACAAGCTGCTCTCCCTGTTGTGAGGTCAGCAATTTAAAGCTTCTGAACGTTCTTTTTCCTTTCCCAGGCATGTAACAAGTGACCAACTTGAGCTAAAACATCTGTAAAGCTTTTACAGACTGCAGAAAGTTGCACATGCATCGAAAAGAAACTCAGAGCCTCAATTTCTTGATTGAACCAACTTTCAAAGCCTAACCACAACTGAATAAGAAATATGATGCATAGACTGGGACTCTGTAAATGCTGGTTAAGCCCATGACTGGAACAGAATAGAGAGAGAAAGAGAAGAGAGGGAGTGTGCGCTTGTATGCAACAAAATCCTTGCACAGCAGTTCGATTCAGAATACTAAGAAAGTCCAGATACAGTGCTAAAGCTGGAGTGGGCCTGGGGAGCCAAACAGACCCTGAATGATTGTGTGTGTGTGTGTGTGTGTGTCTGTGCATGTGGTACAGCTGCAAAACCTTCCTCAGCAACAGCAGGACAGTGCTTTTGGGCATGGAAGTTGAAAGTAGTCAGAGTGCCCCCTACCACTTAAACGATCCATGGCAGTCACATTGGTGCTTTGTGTTTGGCTTTATGTCTCTGTAGGCATGTCTTAAAGAACAGGGCTGCTTGTTTGTGTGAATCTTGCCCTGTCTGTAGTCAGTATACACTACTGTGCAAAAGAGACAACTTCATTTATTTAATTTCCAGCCAAAAAGACTATAACATTTGTCAGGATGCACTTGAATAAGGAATGGGAAGGTCGAAAGAGAATAAGAGAAAAGCAGGTTTTTCCAAAACTGGACTAGTTTATAGAGAAAACTGGGCCTCCTGACAACTGTGGAGAAGCTGGCAGACCACCAGTGCTGTCCCCATCAGGTAAACAGTACTTAAAGTATTCGTCTATGTGACATCTGAAACAATCCATAGGTGTTTCTGTCCATCCTTCCATGATGAAAAGACAACTTGATGGCATGAGTCTGAAAGGATACATACAGTATATTGCCAAAAGTATTCGCTCGTCTGCCGTCACACACATATGAACTTGTGTGAAATCCCATTCTTAGTCCATAGGGTTTAATATGATGTCGGCCCACCCTTTACAGCTATAAAAGCTCTTCCAGGAAGATTTTGTGAGGTCAGAGATTGATATTGGATGAGAAGGCTTGGCTCGCAGTCTCCGCTCTAATTCAGCCCACAGGTGTTCTATGGGGTTGAGGTCAGGACTCTGTGCTGGCCACTCAGGTTCTTCCACCCCAAACTTGCTCATCCATGTCTTTATGGACCTTGCTTTGTGCACTGGTGTGCAGTCATGTTGGAATAGGAAGGGGCCATTCCCAAACTGTTCCCACAAAGTTGAAAATGTCTTGGTCTGCTGATGCATTAAGAGTTCCTTTCACTGGAACTAAGGGGCTGAGCCCAACTCCTGAAAAACAACCCCACACCATAATCCCCCCTCCACCAAACTTTACACTTGGCACAATGCAGTCAGAGAAGTACCGTTCTCCTGGCAACCGGCAAACCCAGACTCGGATTGCCAGAGGGAGAAGGGCGATTCGTCACTACAGAGATCACGTCTCCGCTGCTCTAGAGTCCAGTGGCGGCATGCTTTACACCATTACATTCAACGCTTTGCATTATGCTTGGTGATGTAAGGCTTGGATGCAGCTGCTCAGCCATGGAAACCCATTCCATGAAGCTCTCTACGCACTGTTAATCTGAAGGCCACAGATCTGTATCGATTGGAGATCTGTATCGATTGACTCTGCAGAAAGCTGGCGGCCTCTGCACACTATGCTCCTCAGCATCTGCTGACCCCGCTCCTTTGTGGCTGAATTATAATACCATTGACAGTTCACTATGGAATCTTTAGTAGGGAGGAAATTTCATGACTGGACTTGGTGCACAGGTGGCATCCTATCACGGCACCACGCTGGAGCTCCTGAGAGTGACCCATTCTTTCACTAATGTCTGTAGAAGCCGTCTGCATGCCTAGGTGCTTGATCTCATACACCTGTGGCCATGGAGGTGATTGGACCACCTGTGTTTGGAACTCAATGATTTGGATGGGTGAGTACTTTTGGCAATATAGTGTAGCTGTTTAGTGTAGTCCAAACCTCAAAATACACAGAATGTGTTTGGGAGTACTCGGATCATAAGAAGTACAAAATGCAACCAACTTCTAAGACTGAAATTTAGAGGTGTGCAAACTGAAGAATGGAAGTTGTGATAAAGAGAGGATGCAGTATTTAGTGTTATGTTTAGTTGTGCTTGTAACATTATGTAACGATTTTACCTTCAAATAACAGCTTCAGAATCATTTTGATGGTGCCCTGATGTATAATAGGGAGAATGGCGACGATGTTGTTATTGCCAGTCTGGGTCACATGCTATAGTGACATGTAACTTTGGAGGAGCAGGCACGACACATCCGGGTAGAAACTGTGTAACAATTTACGGCACCACGAGACACAAGAAAAAGTATGGGTCTTAAGCTAGACATAAGAAGAAGCTAGCTCAGTATTTCCAGCATGGACATCATGGCAGAGGCTGCGAAGCAACCGAAGAAGACATTGTCAGAGGAGGCAAGGAAGAATAAATGAGAGAGTGAGCAAGAGCCCGGTGAAGAGTATAAACCTCTGACTGGCTTTTACTTGTTGAGCTAAATGAAATAAAAGGATGTAAGACGATCCCAAAACTCCCCAAAACAGCTGTTTATCCTGCTGATGTTATTTATGAAAGATTGTGGTGTAGTACAGCAGTAACCTTAACTGTGCCATACCTGTCTCAGCTTTGTAACTAGCCCAGTCACCCAATTAGCCCAGTTTCAGCATAGCATGCAAAGACATACATTTATCTCAGGGATTCTGAATGTATTAGCTGCTCAGCAAATGCACATGTACAGCTGTCCACATTGGGGTCCTATGACAGTGCTATAAAGTGTGTTGCACCCCGTAACTGTAAGGGGACCCCAAGAGCAAAGCCTACCTATTCTCACATGTATTGTCCCTGATGCTGAAAAATGGCTAACTTGTACTAAATAGGCATGAACATTGGATAAATCTCTAAAAATATATCTTTGGCATGTGCTGTATATATATTCTGTAGCATTTGTAAGTCCAGAATTTTCTTTAGCTTAAGTGTTTTCAACATAAAAAACATTTGGACAGAAATCCAGTGTGTACAAGTGAGTTTTTTGGGTGACCCATTTGTTAGTGTAAGTTTCGCTGACATTTTAAAAGTCCAGCTGCCATCAGGTTTCCTTGTCTATAGTCCAAAATACCTTTTAGACTTTCCAAAACAGAAATATTTATTCACTGTGGTTTTGTAGTGGCCTAAATATTGTCTAAACCTTCTTTGTGTTAGTCACTGCTCATTACTGTGTAGTCCATTTTGCAAAGGTGCTGAACTTTCACAGGCAGAGATATGAAATCTAACATATCACTTGGCCAAAATTATGTGGACACCCCAACTAATTTTTGGGTCGAGTTCAGCCATGTAATCTGCACACACCCTGGCAATAGAAATGTTTGTGTTTAGTGACTTTCATTCTGGCACTCTCCCAGAGTAAGACCTTTCCTATAAGCCAGTATGTCAAAATGCATATCCTGCTAGAGCCACCTCAGGTCAACTGCTCATGGATTTTGGGGGAAGATTTTTTCCGCAAGTGCATATGGATGGGACGTCTGGGTGTCTACAAAAAAAGGACGGTTTGCTGTGCAAAATGTATGTAAAAACAGAATGCGCATCATTTTAACCCACTGTCACAGGATGTGATCTTTCCTACAAGCCGGTTTGTCAAATGTAGTTTGTCAAATGCAGGTCAAGTGCTGTTATTGGAAATTTCTGTGAGCCAAAACAACCCAGCCACAACTAAAGCTCGCAGAACAACAGCTGCTAACATCAGCACTACATCTGTTTGTCAATAGATTAAGAGGTTGAGTTTCCATGGCCAAAGAAGCAAAATACTAAGTGTCAAATGGAGCAGAGCACCACAGAGATCTTGAGCTTCCATACACCTGCAAATTCAGCTACTTCCTTCACGCTATGACCTTTGGCACACCTTCACTTCTTTTTACCAATCATTAACATCTGCTTTGGACCCATTTTCCAAACATCGAACGAGACATTCACTGCACTGTACCCCCTCTTCTCAATCTATGAATCCTGTTGCACATCCCTATTTATAGCCTCATCATTCACGCATCGCCTTCTGCAGGAGCCTGCTGCAAGTTACTACCACCTTAAACCCACAAGGTGAAAGAATACATGCATGTGCATTTAGTACAGCTATCACTCAGCTATCACTACAAAAAATGGGCCCTATAAAGGATGGGTTAACCAAGTTTAGTGTGGAAGAACTTGACTGGCGTAAAAACAGCCCTGGCCTCAACCCCATAAGGCACTTTTAGGATGATTTGGAACGCCAACTTTGATTCAGACCATCCTAACACTCGTGGGGCTGAAAGGAAGCAAAATCCTGCAGAGTTCAAGCAAGTTCCAGAGCCTTCCCAAAAGATGGGGGCTGTTCTAACAGCAAGTACACGTGGATGTGATATCTGGTTGTCTACATACTTTTGGTCATGTGGCTTATTTTCAAATAGAGAAAGATTTAACAAATTATACAGTATATGGACGATTCTACCAAACTGGTTCACAAAAAACACATTTCGTTATTGTTAACAGACTTTAGACTGAAATGCATTTTCTTTGAGGGAAAAAAAACCCTTCATTAATGATTGAACATTCCATTCTGTCACTACCAAAACAACCCAAAAACCATCTTAACAATTTTAGCCAATTCTGAACAGAACTAGTCAGTACATGACTAGTAAACACAGCTTCAAACAGTTAACACAAATAAAACCATAATGTTTATCAATAAAACACAATAAAATGATGATTACGTATATATGTAGCTTATTATTATCTAAGATGTTGTTCACATATTTTTACTGTGGAACCGCAGTTTGAACTAATTCAGTAGAATGGTCTGTATATAAATGACCTTCTTGGTTTACTTAGCAGACCTGCAGCACCTGCACTGTGCTAAATGTCAGTTCTTAAATGACAAAACTTGCTTGACAGGGTGTTTAATGCTGGCATAGTTTGCCTGTGCATAATTTCACAATCCACTGGTTAATTTCAGACCCATTCTCGTATTCCTCTATTGTTTATGTAAGACCACAAGACTGCTGTGTTAAATACATTCAGTTTTCCAGACCCAGATTAAGCCTAACCTAGAGTAAATAAAAATTTGTTAAGGTGAATTACCATTGGCTTTCTAATATAGTTCAGGATGATGTTTAATTCATATCCTAGAAACCAGTTATTATAATGACATCAGTAGAAGCTTTAATCTTTATACATGTATACTATAAATCATTGGTGTTTGGAAACCGTGTCCTGTAAAATAATACAATAATGGATAGTTATGATGTTTCTTGAGGGATTTCATGCAAATAAAAAGTGATTTTTTTCACCAGTGATTTCTTTAACCGGGGGTTTTCCAAGGGAGCTCAGGTGACGTCACTTACCTGTGACTATTGAAATGGCTCACTTTTGAATCATGGCAGGGTGTAAGGCAACCTTGTTTCCTGCCTGTGCTTGCTTTGTGAGCTCCCCCTTGAAATGTGACATTTTCAGATCCACTGGCTATCCATCCTATTCATGCCATAGCAGTGGCCCAGCAACAAGTTAGCAACCATTTGGGATGACATAGCTATGGCCTTGCAACACTTTAGTAATCACCTGGGACGCCACAGTTATCAAAAACAATCAACTGCCCCTAACTGTAGGGGCAACCCCAAGATCAAAAACACCTATTCTTGCATGTTGCTGCATTAAGGCAGCGGAGTAATTAAGTTAAGTCAGGTTAAGCATAGATTTTCCCTGATGCTGAAAAATGAGTAGCTTGTACTAAATGGACATGAAAATAAAATACATTTCTAATAATTATATCTTTTGCATATTGCTGTATATATACTATATCATGTTTCGAGTTCCCCCTTCAAACATGACATTTTCAGATTCGCTGGCTATTCATGCCATAGCAGTGGCTCAGCAACATTCTGGCAGGTACTTGCCATAAACCTAGCAAAACTATAGCAACCACCTGGGACAACTTTTATGTACAAAGAAATGTTTTACCCTTTCTGTTGTTGTTAGGTGGCATTTTCAAGCAAACTTAAAATCTGACAATATTTTAAAAGAAAAATTAAAGCTGCATTTCATCAGGGCTCAGAAGCAGCCTTCAACCAGTAGTGGACAGTAACTCAGTAACTGTAATTGATTACTGTTGTTTGCATATATTTAATGAAGTATTTTTATAATAGGTGACTATTTACTTTAACTCCACTATATTTTATAGTCTAATATCTTTTTATATAATAATACTGTTTACGTCACTACATTATGGCCAAATCTGTCCTTCCTTTTGTCTTATGTGTGCATAAAAACATAACATGTCCATGCGAAAGAAGCATGAAGCGAGCCAACCAATCAGGATGCAGCGGTCACTGTGTTTTGAGCTTGTTTGACCTGTTGGACAGAGGTTGATTCTAGCTAAAGGAAACTGTTCTCCTTCAGTGTTTTGTGCTTAAGATCATTTGAATAGACGTCAGTGTCAGACTAATAATGACCTTCTATTAGAGACTGGTGGACTGAGAGTGACACTAGAGTCTCTTCACCTACAGTGAGTTGATTAAGAGTCTTGTTCCCGAAATGATAATAGGACATTAGAGACATAATAAATCATGCTACTGTTACTCTCCATACTTAGGTACATTTAAAGGCAAATAATTTAGTGCTTTTACTCCAGTGGAGGTCTAAAGGGAGGAAAGTCTGCTATTACTGGAGGAATATTTTACCTTGGCTGTCTCTACTTTAACTCAACTACATGGCTTGTGTGCTTCGTCCACCATTGCCTACAACCCTGCATACATTTTCACTCTGGACAGCTGAACTGAATTTTCTAACATGCTTCCAGAGCAGGCAACAGTTGCCAAGGGTGGGTTGTAATGAAAAACTCAGTTCTATCTTTACATAGCTGTGCTCTCATGCTGTGGTGAAAAAGGAAAAGCTCCAGCAATGCCGGTGTGCTTGATATGCTTAACAACGGCCAGCAACAGTTCTGTGGTTAGAAACTTGCCAGTGATGAATGGGGTGGAGGGTAATTGATAGATTATGCATGACAACTAATGGGCTACAGCCTGTAATTGTACACCCATGTAGTGTAGCCATACAGTACTGCATAAAGCAACCTGTGAGTGGAAGAATAAGGTAGCTGTTTTCCAAGTGTAACTACTGTATATAAATGGACCAGTGACAAGTGAAAATTAACCAGATCACAAAACGTAATATTATATAATAATATAAATATGTTAATCAGAAAAGATTCTTATTCTACCATGGTCTAGTGATGCGTTACATAATAAGACTGACAGAATGTGCTTCAGCCCTACTCCTGTGAGGGTCCTTGACCTCAGGCCCCTATGCCCTGCCTTGTTTGATGTCTGGACACTTAATTTCACAAAAATATTGACTTAACCCCGAAAGTATTACGTTTTGTCTGAAGCAGCGTGTTTGTGAAAAGGTAGCACATGCCATTCCCCCCAGAACACAGCAGCCTAATTTCTTTTCCATGAAAACAGAAGGAAAAGAAGGAACCACGCAGTGCTTTTTGGACACAGAAACTTACTCTGCTGAATGCAGAGGTGTCAAGTTGGATTTTGTGGGAGCCTTTTGGACCACATCATTTATATGCACTCATTGTCAAAAGAATAGCTGCACCCAGAAGTGTGGGATTGCAATGCTGTTGGGAAGGAAGATAAAGGTTACCAGTGCAATAAATGATGAAAAAATTAGACTGATATGGGTAATATTTATTAAGCTACACATACAGTTCTTGCTTATGTCATACGTGCGGCCGGGCGTGAAACTTGAATCATTCGCATGTCCCACAGTGTCAGACCTACCCATCAAGTTTCATTCCTGTTGGTTGATTCCTTCTGGGTACAACTTCAGATTTCAGAAGCTAAATCAAAATTATACTGGAGAAGATATGCTGACAGCAGCAGATTCATGTACACCCTCAGAAGACATGTCCTGGATAAGGAGTGAAAAAGAATTAATATTTTGCTCATTTTAAGGCAAAAATGTAGTTGAATAAACACAATGAAACAGGAATTAGCTTGATAGAAAATGGATTATTACATGTAAATTGGCTAAATAAGTACATAAATACGTCATGAATGACCCAAACTACAAACCTCAATTCCAAACTGGTTGGAAAGGTGAAAAGCAAATAAAAAACAGAAAGCAGAGATTTTGTAAATCCACGTAAACCAGAACATTGCACAACTGCTTTGCCAAAAGAAAGCATCTGCAGTTTAACAGTTCAAAAGAGCAATTTATGAGATTTTAAGGTTAAAATTCACAAATTAACTAAAATTAGCAACAAAATGTGAAGAAATAACAGTTTTGACAGCATGTTAAAGATGTTTCTGTATCATGATGCAGAGATATCTACTGAAGCTAGCATGCTAACCAGCTAGCCCTGGCTCATCCTGTCTTATAATACCACTTTGTACCTCAAGAGGCGATAGTGAATCACTGAAGTGTCGAGTCTGCCATCAATTCAGCATGAGAGAATTAAAAAGTAGCAGTGCTGCCCCAGCGGTGTATTCTAACTTCCTGTCAAACATGTTGAAGGTGCTGCTCCCGTTTAGATCATTTCAGGACAGGTAGACAACGGAAGGAAGTGAATGCCTAAAATGCCTAAAACTCTTGGAAAGAGGTCATTATGACAACTGCCACCTGATCTGGGCAACAAACCACATTTGGTGGTAAACCAAGTGAGTGATATAAACAGAAGCAAAACAAGAGTTAACATCTTCTGGACTGGTAAGAACTGAAGAGAGAGGTGGAGGTGGATATTCTGGTGATGTGTTGCCCTCTATTGAAGTATGAATTTGACAGGTTGCATCTTACAAATTGCTCCTTTATTAAATAGTGTTCCTCAAGGAGCATTTGCAAGGATTTGAGGTATTTTACCCTCTACAGTGCACAATATCATTAAACTATTATGGAAATTTGGAGAAATCTCTGTGCATTAAGGGCAAACCACAATTGAATGCTTGTGACCTTTGATCCCACAAAAGGCACTAATGGCAACCTGCATGCTTCTGTAATAGACATCACCTCATGGGCTCAGTAATAGTTTGTAATATAACACATGTGCAGGTTATCCATTAATGCTGAAAGATATATACACATTTTGGAGCACCATATGCTACATATTCCAGATGGTGTATTTTTCAGGGACATCTATGCTTACTTTAATGTAGTCTCAGCCACAGCCTGAGCTCCACCCCCACACGTAGATGGTCACATAATGAGTTAACCTGCCCACACTGTTAAGATTATGGTAGTTGCATTCTGACTGACTAGTAGGTTTCCACGTAGATGCATTTCCCTGTATGGTTTTGCACTGATCTGACATCATTTGATATTTTGTTGTTCCAACGAAGTTCAGCCTGGTGAATAGTAGTCTCTGCCACAGATTATCCACCAAATAAGCTTACTGGACAAAAATGAGTCATCTGTGACTGAAACATGTCTAATAGCGTGCAATACCTCCACAAGCGTAAATAACAGCTGTGATTGGATTTGGCATAGACTGGATAAGTTTCTGAATGTAGGCCACATCAATCTTCAGCCACTCTTTCATCAAAGAATTGCACAGTTGGGCCAGATTTTATACTATCAATTTTGAGGAGAAATTCCTGTAGACTGGGCTTTTAGCCACTGCTGGTAGACCCGTATGACCGTACGCTTCCATACACCTGCACAATCAGCTACTTCATTCACAGTGTGGCCTATGGGTTGCTGTAATTTCTATAAAGACTGGGCTTGAAATAGACTGGGCTGCCTGGAGTTCAGACCTGTTACGAATTGAAAATGTGTCACGCATTACACATCAATTCATGTCTCTAGTCTCCAAATGATTATTACGCGGTAAACATTTCTTTTTTTAGAACGTGTTACAAGCATCAGTGTAATTAGCATATGGAATTAGCATATGCATACAAAGTACAATAGTATGTGGTTAAAACATTGCGTAACTTGTTTTTGCACTTGTTTCTGATTTAAGTCATGTCAGGTCAAGATTTACGTATTTTTCAATGGCTGTTGCCACAAAGCACCTTTACAGAAAATCCCCGTTCAAGCCCCAAATGAGCAAGCCAAGGGTGGTAGTGGTAAGGGAAAACTCCCTAAGAGCAAGAGGACGAAACCCTGAGGGGAACCAAGACACAAAAAGGGAGCTTATCTTCAACACTGGATAGCAAAACAATAATACAATAGGAGCAGTGTGAAGAAAGGACAAGGTTCTGTAGTTAAGTTACACTACTGAATTTTTTAAAAAATTCAGATATCAGCTTCTCATTTGGGCAGAGGTGAGGTATTTACATTCAATTGTGTCAAAAAAAAAAAGATTATATATATTATATAGCAATGGTGTCACAAAAATCCGGATCCAAGCCCCAAATAAACAAGCCAAGAGCGACAGTGGCAAGAAAAAACTCCCTAAACGCAAAAGGAAAAAACATTGAGTGTAACCAAACCCCAACGCATCCTCCTCTGGTCGAGACCGTATAGCAAAACAATAACACAATAAGATTTGTAACACAATAACAACTCGAACAGAGGATAGAAAGTTTATAATTAATATACAGTATTAAATAGAAAAATAGAAAAAGAAAAAACCTGTCTTTGGACAGAAGTATTTACACTTACAAATAATAACCAGTGACAACTTTTATAACAATAACAATTAAATATACAATAAATACACGGTACTAAATACCATAATAGCTCTGTTAAGCCAAATATACAGTTTTACATAACAATAATATAAAGTTATGATTAGAAGTCATGATATATACAGATATACACATTCCCAATATGCAGTTTGCTATATTCCAGATACTATACTATACTATATATGGATAGAAGGTAAACAGTCAGTCTATATGTGCAGGTAAAGATATGCCAAATGTAAAGTGCAAAATGATGATGAGAGTAAAAGTGTGGATTGTCCATTGAGATCAGTAATGATAATATCGGTGAGAATCTGATATAGGTAGTGACAGTTTCCTTGACCACCTTGACAAATGCACCAACACTTCTTGCTGTTCCAGCTGGTTCTGGAGCTTCTGAGTCTCCCCCCGCTTGGCAGATGTGAGAACAGACAGTGGCTTGGGTGGGTGGAATCCTTTAGAGACCTCCTGGTCTTTTTTTAGGTAGCAGCTGGTGTATAAGTCCAGGAGGTTTGGGAGCTGAACCCCAATGATGTGTTGAGCTGTCACTGTTACCTGTGAAAACTAGTAAATACTATAAGGAGCCTATCACAGTGAAAAACCATCTGCTATTAAATGGGTCTGTCTATCATCAGAAGTATCATCAGGAGGCACAGTGACATGCAGGTGAAGCTCCATGGTGGTCAAACTACTCCAGAAGCTAAGATGTGCGAGCAGGGGTATCTGATCAGTTGGTGGGACAACAGCCTCAGCCTGCACTGGATGGACAGCCGTTTCTCTTGACAAAGAAACATAGGGACAGTTCTGTTTTCTGCCAGAAAACAATATATGGTGTCAACAGAGTGCAAGCAGTGACACCAGCAGTCATAGCTACAACAGCTTAACCAAATAGGAGAAGCAATGATCCATGATTAACTGCCATCAAAATACTGTTAGAGAGTAACAAATGGGAAATAGCACTATAAAACCAGTGACTGCTGTTAGGAGTAGTAACCTTATTACGACTCTTTGAAGAGTTTGGTGTATTGCAAGGTAGGTGAAACATTGTTTAGGACTGAATAGTTCTAGTTTGCGTCTGTACAGGCACTGGTATCTCCAGGAGGGTGAATGAGCTCCATGGTGGATGAATTGGAAGGAATCGGGGGCCTCAGGAATCGGGGGTCTTAATCAAATGCTTTTTCCTCCTACAGGCCCTGAATCTCAGATCATCCGTAAAAAGCAACAGGAAGAATACTGACACAATCTGTGTTTTGCTAAACATCAGCATGTGAAGAGTTAATTTTGCCTTGCATAAATGAAACCCAATGCACTGTGCATTTCTTGTAGCCATGTGCTCCTAATTCTCCAGTACCACCATTCACCGCCCTACCTCCACCCACACCTCACGCCCTGCATGAGGTCTGACCAGACAACGGAATCTGATCTTCACCAGGAAATCCTTACTTCTGATTGTTTTGTACCAACCCACACGCATGCGGCAAGCAAAAAAAATCTGTACCTTGCAGTGTGCATTTGCACAGAACTGCAGGTTTTCCTGTTTGTTGTATGTTATGAATGCATATTGGTCTCTTGCGCATGTGTTTTACTCTTGGCTGGCTGAAAGACTTGCGGTCAGCCCTCCGCTGTGGGGAAGCCTTAACAAGCCACAATGACAAAACAGGTATACTGAGGTGGGATTTGACTCATCTCGCGCTCTCTCTTTGTCCCGTTTCTCAACACACGTTCAGTCATATGAGGACAAATGAGGCAGCAGTTACCCACAGCGCACGGGAATTATGAATAAGTGGAGGGCGCCTTAAAAGAACAAAAACAGGCTCATAGTGATGCATCTGCTCTGAACAATGATTATTAGCCTGGAACTGCAATTGCAGATTTTATAGCTGTAGATATTACCGAAACTGTATTCGTATTCACATTTATAATTACTCTTCTGCAGATCACTTCATCTACATTTTTCTTGTTTGTGTGGGTTTATGTATCAAAAACAGTTATAATTCATTTTTTAAAAGACCAGTTTCTGACTTCTTATTATGCCTTGGAGTTGAAAATGCTTGTTTTATTACTGCTCCTTTAAAACTTATAGGTCTAACTTTAGTAGATATCTCTTCAGTCTCTTCTTCACAATGCATAGGTGTGTTTGATGTACCATCAAACCTGTGATTTCTTCACATTCTGTTGATAATTGGAGTTAATTCTGTAAACTAAAAATCTAACATATTACTCCTTTAAGAGATCCTTCACTACAACTACAACTTCTATCTAGTTGATATGTCTTAAACACTCATCATCAAAAGAATAGTTGCACAATTAGTCGCACCCAGAAGGAATCAACCCACAGGAATGAAACTTGGTGAGTAGGTTTGACATTGTGAGACATGCAAATGATTCACGAAGTATCACACTTGTGAAGTAACCAAGGACGGGCCTTATCGCTGTACCTGACTGACTCAACAGCCAATTGCGTACATTCATCGAGCAGTGATGCCCTTCATGAGTCATCCTGTTAGTGTCAGCACCATTGGCAGACAGCTACACAATGCAGGACTACATGCACAAAGACCGTTACAACTCCTGCTCTTAGCACCATGTCAACTTCATGTCAACAATGGTGTCGTGCCAGACTGTCATGGAGTGACTCAGAATGGCAGGGGGTCATCTTCAGTGACAAGTCCCGCACCATGGTCAGCGCTTAGATGAGCAGTTTGTTGTCACACAGCCAGAAGGCCTGGAGTCAGTCCACCCATTGTTACCTCAAAATCTGCAGAAACTGTGTGAGAATATTCAAGCTGCATGGGATGGATTATCACAGGACACCATTAGGAACCTCTACAACTCCATGCTGAGATGTCTGGCATGTTGCGTCAACAAACTTGGTGGCCCAACGCCATACCGAGAGACACTACTTCTGTATGTGTAGCTCAATAAATATTGCCTATATCAGTCTAAATGTATCATCATTTATCGTTCCTGGTAACCTTTATCTTCCTGTCTCCTAAGATTGTTGTAGACTTATTTTAAGATACTTTAACTTATTTCTAGACATTTTTTTACTGTTTTTAAGTGATTTTAGTAAGCCAAATGATACTGCTATGCTGGCAGATAATTTGGCCGGTTTGAAGCATATTTATTTAAATAAGCAAAATTATCTGCCGGTATAGTGAGATAATTTGGCTTGCAGAAATCACTGAAAACAAGTAAAAATTTAAAGTAAGTTGAATAATATTAAATTAAGAAATATAAGGTAAATCAACTAGATACAAGATCCTTTTACTTGTCAAAATCTCATTTTTGCAGTGTGGCGCTTTTAAAGAGTGTATACCTATAGACACAAAAGTGAACTGTTTTCAAGCTTATAGGGGCTCCGACTTACAAGGTCTTCACTCTTCAGTAAGCTCATGTGACTCAGTCCTCCAGCCCAGAGCAGAAAGCTCATAGAGATGGAGTGAGTCAGGACTTGGCTGCAAATTCTCCTGGCTCTCCCCTGTAGGATGGGTAGAGGGCGCTACATCCCACACCACAGCCCCCACTGTAGAGCATGTATGCGTTTGATTATCAACTGTATTACAGCAGTGTTTCTGTTATTTTGCTCCTCATATGTTTTTGATCCTTCATGCGCTTTTTCATCCTTTTTTGGTAGAAGATTGAGATGCTTTTGAAGAGGTCTTAATTTGTGCCATATGTGGTGACAGGAAGTGTATACCCAGCCTGGGAGGAAATGTATATATTTGACTCCACAGCCAGGAGGAACTTGGCTTTGGTGGAAATACAGCTGGGAGAAGCTGGAGATTCCACTCAAGGCTGTCATATAAACCCTCATCTGCTTTAAGAATCTCACGCTTCTTGTGGAGACGTGAGTAATATCACATGCCAGCTTGTGGTTGCTGCTCTTGGATTAATTTTCAGAAGCACAGATGAACTGTGACAGGGAAAACGACCGAGCTTTTTCAAGTTGGGTTTCACAGGTCAAAGCTCATTGTGAGTGGAATTCGACTGCAGGACCGAAACAGCAAGGGGGCATGCTCCTAAGATCTGATTCGGTTAGCATGCTTGTTTTTCATTGGCAAATCACGACTATTTGGACTGAGCCTTCAGTTTGGGCCATGAATGTTTTTTGGCTGTTCTAGTTTAAACCATTTTTAGATTAAAAGCTGATATGTGAAGCTTGTAAAAGCCATTTGTAAAGCGCTTACTTGAAGCTCTTAACAGACAGTTTTTCCTTGTGTGCATGTGGTTGAGGTTACTCTTTCAGTGAAAAGGCCTGGTAAAAGCTCCCACTGTTTTCCTTTGGTAACAAATGACAGAAGCACATTGGTCACTTGAAGTCACAGTCAGTGACATTATGAGGACACTGGTGCAGAATCAGCCTCAGAGACACAGGACAGGTGGTTGGTTTCGTTTACACCTGTCTAACCATCATAGTGAAGAGGAATGCTTTTGTTTATTATCTTGCCCCCTGAGCTGCATTATATATCCTGTACATAAGCAAGTAACTATATACCTATACGACCTATACGCTGCATGTAACGCTGTATGGGAGTGCCTGGGACTTCGACTGCACCCTGTGTGCCCATCCAATGATCCTTCTTTTTAATCACAGACCAATCAGACATTTCTTCCTCTGCCACAGAAAACACTCAACACGTCTGCTATTCTTTCAACTAGACTATCACCATAGTCTTCTATCTAAGTGTTACTAACAGCCATCCTGTTCAATATTGCCTATAATTATAAATTCTGATCCTTTTTGTGTTTGTTGCTATCCGGGGTCGACCTGAAGAGGATGGGTTCCCCTTTTGAGTCTTGGTTCCTCTCGAGGTTTCTTCCTCTTGCTCTGAGGGAGTTTTTCCTTGCCACTGTCGTCATTGGCTTGCTCATTGGGGGCTTGGACCCGGATTTTCTGTAAAGCTGCTTTGTGACAGCATGTGTTGTAAAAGGTGCTATATAAATAAACTTGGCTTGACTTGCAAGACATGCAGAGTCTGCACGTCTCACAAATCTGTCCCAAATGCACAGGTTTAAACCAGATGCCCTCAAAGTCTCTTACTTTGTAGGTCTGCACATTGTTTACGTCAAGTGTCAGGTATGGATTTTGAGGAGGACTGCAGGGTTTAAGGCACCATTTGGGACAGGGCTTGACACACCAGGGCTGCGCTCAGCCCTGACAAAAATGTTTTTTAAACAGAAATTGTGGTACGTTGAATGCTCTGTTGTGTTAGGCCATTCTTGGTGTCCTTTTAAAAGGATTTTAGGAGCCTGATTTAAACAAACCTTCACAGTAAAACACTTACGATGAACAGGTCTTCTAATGTCTTCAATTTTTGTAATGTTGCATCGTCGCCACATTACATAATGTTGCAAAGACTTCAATGGTGTCATGTGCCAGACTGTCATGGAGTGACTCAGAATGGCAGCTGCCAAGTCCTGCTTTTGTCTACTTCTGTATGTGTAGCTCAGTAAATATTGCCCATATCAGTCTAAACATTTATTGTTCCTGGTAACCTTTTGTCTTTTTTCCAATAGCACTGCAATCCCACACTTCCTTCTGGGTGCTATTCCTTTGGTGATGAGTGTATATACTTCACTGCTGATTGGAAAAGACCTCTGGCACACACATTGAACGAGAGAAGATGTACCTCACAGCCAGTTGCAGTGAAGCATGTTGCTCAACCTGAAAACTGTAGCAAAACAATGTACTACGTTTTAAGCTTGAACGTGCCCCAGGCCTTTAATTCATCTGCTGAACTCTTGACCAAAAAGGCAGAGCTCTCTTTGCGCTGTCTACCTAGATTTCATGAATAAGAAAATCCTGACTGGACAACTTTCTGTTTTGGGGGGTATTTGAAGAGGTTAACCATTTTGTGTCCAAACAAAACATGACAATGAAATAGTAATATTGAGTTTAAATACAACAAGCATAAAGAAAGTGTATTTTTTTATTTCGCTAAAATCACAACACCTTTTTTGAAGGCCTAGAATGCTATGAGAGTTCCTCATGGCCATTGTTATTGCTTTTATAACATTGCTAGGGCTGTTACATAACACGTCCATGTGTGTTTGCCTGGCCTATTTTTTTTTTTTTTTTGGTGCCAAACTTTTATGAAACCTTTCTTTAAATAAATAAATAAATAAATAAATAAATAAATGGAGTAAATGATTTCATTTTTGGCTAATAGAGTTTAGGTTGTTGTTACGACTATGTGTAGGAATAACAATTCTTTTAGGCATGTGCATGCGTGTGTGTATATGTGTCTGAGTGTTATGGACATGTGTTTTGTGTTTGCAGTCCTGTGGAGCTGTTTTAGGGGTCAATGGTTCAAGTTACAGGAATGGAGCCATTCCTGTTGAAGCTCTCAAAACAAGACCCCACCTTACTTGGGGTTTGAGTTAGTCATATATGAAAACACTTTGTTAAGCTATTAGATACTAGATATCTATACCTACATCAATCCATATCTATAGCTGTTCATAAGGATGGAACAGCATGGTAACTTTGCCTGAGTTGAGCTAAACACACTTCCCGAACACACAACTTGGCTCAGGCCAGCTGAGAATCCCAGTCTTATGCTTTGTTGTGTATTCCTCAGGGGGAAATTAACTACCCCCAGTCAATCATGCAACAGCAGGATGCATTTAGGACACTAAGCATAACTTAGTGAATCACTTCTGTTTTGTTAGAATCTATAGAAGACAGCAGCTTATAAAAAACATTGTTTATTTATTTTGCCAGCCAGTTAAGTGAAATGTGTGTTTATGATTCACCTCAGCAGAAACCAAGAGCAATGATACATGCTGACCAGAAACGTCACTGCTCCATATATGTCATGTGTTTACATATCATCTCAGTTTCCTGTCAGTTTACGAGAACATAAAGCTAATTTCACGCCAATTATGAGCACTATTCTTTTAATCTATCATCACAAAGTGAACCATTGACTCTTATTAGGTGGTGGGGAATCTTAAGAGTCTTCTAGACCTGAGAGAGAAATGGACTAATGGGAATTAAACATTACATGTGTTTTAGGTTTGTTGCAATTGAATAGAATCATTATATTGAAAATAAGTTATGGTGAAATCAACCAATCATGTTTGAATTTTCAATGGATGGGAGCCATTTTGTGAGAGTGTCTCTGGGCCTTCTGGATGTCCTACATACATGACTGAACGTGAGCAGTAGAGTCACTGTAAAATATTTGTGTTAATATACAATCATCATCAGTCGACAGGAATGAAACTTGGTGGGTAAGTTTGACATCGCAAGACATGTAAATGATTCAAGTTTCACGCTCGGCTGTGCATGCGATGCAAACAAGGACGGGCCTTATCCGTGTACACACTGACTGACACGACATTCAAACACTGTGGACATTTAGCGAGCAGTGATGCCCTGCACGATGGCTACATGACGCAGGACTACACGCCGTTATGATGACAGCCCTTCACACCATTTCAACATTGCCAAAGACTGCAATGGTGTTGTGCCAGACTTAGAATGGCAGCGGATCATCTACAGTAATACAACGCTTCAAAACGCTTTTATCTTGGTGGAGATGACCAATGAAGAGGTGAGAGGGTCTAGTGTCACTCCACCTACACCCCTACCGCATAATCTGCAGGAAGTGTGGGAGAATATTCAAGTTGCATGGGAAGGATCATCACAGGACACCTTTATGATCCTCTACAACTCCATACCAAGATGTCTGGCATGTTGTGTTAACAAACATGGTGGCCCAACACCATACTGAGAGACACTACTTCTGTATGTGTAGCTCAGTAAATATTGCCCATATCAGTCTAAATTTATGATAATTTATTGCTCCTGGTAACTTTTATCTTCCTTCCCAATAGCACTGCAATCTAACACTTCCTTCTGAGTGCAACTGTTCTTTTGGTGATGAGTGTATGTTAATGGTTGTAAGTCCAAAATATTTGTGATTAATGTTGAACAGCCCAGTAAACATTAATGTGTGCTAACCTAGAGGTAACATTTGAAGGATGTTTGTCCTAGAGGGGTGTTTTTCTCCTCTTGGTTTGTGACCGGGTTTTGACGTCTTATGACCCAAAATAAAGGCCTAGATCTAATAGTCATGGTTCACCACTTCACAAGAACATGTGAAGAGCATGAAAAGCTTGTAGCTATGTACCAACAGTAAGTATGTAAACAAAAAACAATCTCAGAAATGTTCAAGATGTTCCAAAGATGTTGAAAACATTCGGGACTCAAGGGTGTGTTTTTTTTAGGTAATGTGGTTATGCAGGCTGTGTTGGTGGGGGAACAATAGCGCATGCAACACTGTGGTTAGGCCATCCTGCTCTGCAAAATTATCCTTTAATTTGTTTTTATGGTATAATGGATCTGGGACTTCCTTTTGATTCTAAAGATGAAACGCTCAAGCTGAGGACAGAGACCTCTTTGCGGTGCTGTTGAGGTTTTCAGTTACATGGTTTCTTGAAACTTCATTTTCATATTCCCATGAAATTTTACTTCCATCTGTTTCTATTTGTTTTGTTAAAAAAACTTGTTATTTTTTGGTACAACATCCACAGTGTCTTGGTGACTGACTGAGCAGTAGATGGATGAAAAGAGCCCTATTAAGCAGCTACAATGCCTTTTCATTGCTTCAGACTGATTAGCATAGCCTTATACACATCTGAGTCACATTATTATGACCACTTCCTACTTTTGACGGCAGCAGCCCATAGCTCATGAAGGAAGTCACGTTTTCATGGCATTCTCTGGGCCCTCTGATCCCTGTGGAAGACACTCTCAACCGATTTGGGTATGAATCCATCCTTGTAGATTGGGATAGGGATCTTATAGCAAGACAGTGTGACATGTCACACAGCTAGAAGTGTTCGACATTTTTTGGAAGAGCATGACTAAGACTTCCATATACTACCCTGACCCCCAGACCTGAACCCATTTGAGCATCTGGATATTACCTGGTGGTCATAATAATGTCACTCAACTGTGTGTTATCGTCAAGTTAAGGAAGTGAAGGATTGTTGATATATCCTTCTTGATTCGTCTTGTGTCTTAATGAATGTTCTTTTGAAGGATACAACATACCAAACGTCTTAGCATGAAGTTGGTACGGTGTCCTGTGATAATCCATCCTATGCAGCTTGAATATTCTCCCACAGTTCCTGCAGATTTTGCGGTAGGGGTGGAGGTGGAGTGACACCAGGCCATCTGGACATGTGATGCGTGACAACAAACTGTTCATCTTGGTGCTGATGACAGTGCCTCCACATACGGATTCATTGGTCGTCTCCACTGAGACAAAAGTGGGACTCATCACTGAAGATGACCCGCTGGCATTCTGCATGACAGTCTGACATGACACCATAGCAAACTTTGACAATGTTGACATGGTGTTAAGGGCAAAAAATTGCTGACTGAAGACAAAAATTAAGCACTGACGCTATAAACAAAGCATGGATGTTCATGTCTGATGAACTCAAGCCTGGAGAAGTTGGCAGCGTTTCTGGACACTGTTGACATAAGACTTTCACTGTGCATAGTAGAGTCTTACCTGCATTTACCAAGTATTCAGTATGAAGTGTTGTGTAAAGCCTCGAAGGCCAGAGGCATTCAGTTGTCGTTTTTGTCCTCACTCTTTGGGATTTCACTGTGATTTCTCCGGATTTCCTGAATCTTTTGATGTTATGTGTTTATCATGTGTTTGATGTTAACTTTATCCCTGGTTTTCACACTCACATTGTGAAGTATTGCCACTCTGTTGCATACCATAAGTGGTCTCCTTGTTATTTATCTTGGTTGCTGTGCTGGTTCTGTCTCTGTTCTGTTGTTTGGTTTTCTCTTCTGGTTCTTCCCTTTGTATTTGGTTGCTGGTTGGTTTGATTATTTGGTTTTGACTTCTGCTTGCCCTTCTGGTTTCTGACTTTGTCTTTGCCCTTTGGTTATATTTGCCCTGATCCTGTTGATGAGCTTCACCACCAACCTGTACATCTAGCTTTGCTTTTAGCTCATTGTGCATCAAACTCGGTTTGTTAATTCTTACGACAACATCTTAAATTGCCCTGTCCCAACTTTTTTGGAACATGTTACAGGTTATGTTTCAATTTCCCCTTAGGAATTCCACCTGTATGAATTCCAGGCCTTTATTGACTGAACAGCAAAGGCCTCAGCTACCAGTTACTGACAGCTGGCTAGTAGTTATGTGTTCAGCACTGAATATGTCAAATGTTTACAGCATGTAATTTTCTAGTTCAGTCATGTTAGCGGCTTTAAAGCCGGCTTTGATCAAGCATATGATTTTGCATGCTTTATTTATTGCGTGGTGCCCTTGTTGCTAGACCTCTGTATTTCATTTAATAATACCACACATGGAAAATCACACAAATCAGTATGTCGTTCAAAGAGCTGCAGCTCGTCATGCCTGGAGAGAGTTTACCATGCGAGGACATAGTGCGGCAGGAATGTGAAGCGTTTCCTGATGTGAGTCTAAGCTCCATATGGGATGAGACCCAGGTCAGCGCCTGCCCGATGGGGCCATTAAAATGGGGGGAGGTTGGTACTGGTAAATCATCTAGACACAACATCTCATCAGCTGCTTACCACTGTTTTCTTTTGTATTGTTTACAAGTCATAAGAGTTTGAGAGGAATAAGAGGAATTTGGTTGAGGTAGCCAATGTTATGTCGGTGGACTTGGAACTTTGGTAACACTTTAGTGCAATGTTTATAACGACACTTACATAAGATCTTCATGACAACCGACATGAACCAAAATAAACCTTTATAACAGGTCTTCCAAAATACGTTTTCTATTGCACATGCTATTTTTGCCTGTTTTGATGTCAAGCCGACATCTATCTTGCATGAAATTGACTTTTTTTCTGACTTGATTTTTTATCTACAATAAAGTGTTACCGGAATTTCACTCATGCAAAAATGACAAGATTGCACAACTGTCTGGATGAGACATTCTTCTATCATATCTGCCAACACTCTGTATTTTCACTGGAGTATCCCAATTTTTAACTCATTGCTCCTGCTATGTTCCCAATGAGTAATTTCTCCTGTTCTTCTATTTTCCAGTATTTTTATAGTGATACAACAAATCAAATGGGTGTTTCTCAGTTTCTGTGTGGTATATGCGGTATCTGGCAACCCAGCCCAGAAGCAGAGGTGAGCTTGCGCAAACAATTTAACTTGACATGCATCACTCGTCAGCCTCTCCCCTCCACTCTGTTTAGCTTGCTGCTGAAATAGTATGAAACAGCTCCAAAGAAGAAGAAATATGCTTACAAATTTCAGCCTATTTGGTGCAAAACTTTATACCCTTTATTACAGACTAATATTGGCAGGTAGGTTCTTTTCAGATTTTGAAATACAGTTAAGTATTACTTTCTTCCCACACTTATATTGGCTTGCTTGTCAGGCTTTGGGACTACATCTCTTATAATACACTACAAGGCCAGAAGTCCTTTGCTAACAGGTGCATAAAATCAAACATACAGCCATGCCGTATATCTAATATTTGGAGAATAAGAATAAGTCATAAACAATGGTTTAGCTGTGTTCGACATGGCAATCTTATAGGATAGCTCATTTTCAGCAAGTCAGGAAAGTTCTGCCCTGCTAGAGCTACCCCTGGTCAACTGTAAGTGATCTCATTATCAAGTGGAGGTGTCAAGGAGCAGCAACAGCTGTGTTGCAAAGACATAGGCCATAATAGCCCATAGAACCGGACCACTAAATGCCAAAGTGTGGATATAATTTGTCCTCAGTTGCAACACAAACACACAATGAAGCCTCAAACTGTCTCTGGAAGCTTCGGCACTGCTCATCTGGACCTTCAAAGATTAGGTTTCCATGGCTGAGCAAATGCACACAAGCTCACTATGCCCAACATTACCTGGATGGGTTGGAGCACATCTTCAGTGGAAAACATGTTCTCTGGAGTGATGAAGTATGCTTTACCATCTGGCAGTCTGAGGGATGAATCTGGGTTTAGCAGATTTAGTAAGGAGAACAATACCAACTGGAATGCATAGTGCCACATATGAAGTTTGGTAGAGGAGGAATAATGGTTTGGGGCTGCTTTTCATTGTTTGGGCCCCTTAAGAAAATAGTGATTTCCATGAAGAAATGCTTTTCTGGGTTTGGTGTGGAGGATAGCCGTGCACTGAAGTCTAGTCTTCCCCAGAGGAGTGGACTGTTCTGACCCAGAGGACTAATGCTCATAGTTTTGGAATGAGATGTCAGCAAACACATGTGGATGTATTTTTGGATGTCCATGTACTTAATAAATAATAAAATAAATAATGCTTTTGACAGAGCCTTTTTGAATGCACGTCTGTATTCTTCAAAGTGTTTGACCTATAGCTGTATACCGTAGGTATTGCATACCTTATAGTTGTAATGGCTAGGTTGTACTCATTGTACTGTATCTTGCCCTTCTGTTGGATTACATTTGCATAGTTGTATTTACTGCCGACCCACTGCCCACAGAATTTCCAGGCATTATTGTTGGTCTTTATGGTGGGCTGTTTTCAGTACAGAGTTTGGCTACAACCCATGCAAAACTGTATTCAGTGTATGGTGTATTTTAGAGTCAAAAGAGACTCAGGGCTGCTCTCCTTCCACGCTTCATGAAGAAACAGCAGGAAATCTCTCCAACCTGAGGCTGCCTGGCCCCATTCCTCTTCTCTGGTAGTAATCTGTAGCCCAGCTCTTCTGTCTCCACTTCTAGCTACTTGGATTTGCTTATCCAAAACCAGCTGTCTGCTCTAGCCAGGCATTAAAAAGGCCTCTGAGGGCAAGGAGGGACCAGGCATTCCACAGCAGGGCAGACAGGACATGCAGAATGAGGAGGTGCCAGGAGAAAAAACAACAACCAGAGACCCGTAGATCGATTTCAGGAGGTTTTATTTCATTTTATTTTCTCTTGGTTTTGTGTTTTATTGAAGAGCAGTGAGAAAACGTTGCAGTGTTTCTGATGATTGTTTGGCAAGTAACTTCTCAAAAGAGAAGACCAGAGTCATCCTGCACCTTTCACCGTCTCGTATGCTTAAATGTAGCTTGGCAAACGTTGCATCCTGGTCACATGCAGAGAGTGGAAAGTCTCTTTACACAGCAAGCCCTGTTCTGTCGAATTACACTCAAGGCCTGCGCTTGGGGGCTGAACAGTCAACCTCTGGTTTGCTACTTTAACAGAGATGTTCACTGTCTGAAAGGTTGTTGTTGCCATGGAATGTTTGCGAATGTTTTTTTTTTCTGTCTGCCGTCTGTGCTCGGTATATGCAATACTTATTGCAGAACATGCGGATCGTATTTGGACAAAATTCTGGTGTGGTAAAAACTGATATATATATCTATATCTATCTATCTATCCACCTATCTAACTATCTATCTATCTATCTATATATCTATATATATATATATATACACATAAGCTCACCGGACAAAAAAATTGTCACCTGTCTGCAATTTGATTTGTCAGGGACTGGAGACGTTTCTAGACATAGGAGAAGTTCAGTCACTCTTGCATTAAAGAATTGCACAGTTGGGCCAGATTTGGTGGATGCCTTTCCTGGCACAATTCTGAGGAGAATTTCCTGTAGGCTGGGATTTTAGTCACTGCTGGTAGACCCGTATGACTGTACGCTTCCATCCACCTGCAAATTCAGCTACGTCCTTCACACTATGGCCTTTGACACACCCAAATGCAATCACTCCTTTTAGCCAATCATTAACATCTGCTTTGGACCCATTTCCCACACGTTGAACGAGACATTCACTGCACTGTACCACCTCCTCTCAATCTATGAATCCCATCACACACACCCCGCAGGTATTTATAGCCCCATCATTCTTGTGTAGCGTCATCTGCAGGAGCCTGAAGCTACTACCACCTTAAACACGCAAGGTGACTCTTTTTTTTTTATAGATAACTTCGTCATACCATATCAGAACCAATGTAATCGAGTTTATCTGAGATTACTTTCTGATTAATTAAACTGAAATAAAAAAGGAACAATCTTTCACTGGTCATATCTGGTAATATTAAGCACAGTTCAACATACCGTACAGTTTAAGAGGCAAATTTCTTGCTCTCTTATAATTTTGGTTTAAGATTACATACCCCATCGATAGTCCACCACATGAAGCCAGACGACCTAAACTTTTGATGCTATTTTGTGGTGATATGTGCTCCAAACAAGGATACACCCTCCTCTGAAACCCACCCCCAGATCACTCTTTTAAATTCCTTTAAGCAGTAATCAATAATACTAGTAAAACAAGCCGTAACCAAACAGCTTTTAACTTGCAAGAAGTAACGTTTACCGCAAAGACTGTGTTCTCTGCACACATGAAACGCGTCTTTAGCCATTACATCCATGGGCTAATAACAAGCTTGTTGTATTTCAGACTGTGTTGCACACACCACCTACAACTTTGAGCTGCGCCTCCACAAGGCGTTGGATCTGGTCACATCTGGCAATGGCAGACTACCCACCTCTAAAACCTCTTCCAGTTTTTAGATCACATCACCAGGCACCTGCAGAAAAAGCATCATGTCATGTTTCACCAACCCTTTCTACCATTCCTACACTTTAATGAGCTTCGAGACCCTCCCTGATTTTGTGTTTCACTCTTAAGTACGTCATGGTGTGGAAGGAAAATACATTATGATTTCACCCCTGCAAGAAGAGACAGCAGAGACCAGCATAGCTGGTCATTAGCAAGAGCAGCATATGTTGGAACTGGTGTGTTAGGGTGATCATCACCATAGCCATGCTAGGCTAAATCAGCACCAGATGGAATGCATGCAGGTCTGGGCTGTTTTCCCTGCATCTATGTGAACTTTAACAAGCTTAGTATGTAATTATTTAGGCATACAATTTTACAGTGTTAGTAATAGGGCTTATTTAGCCTGTTAGCTCCAGTGCAGAACTAACACTGCGCAATAAACTTAGCTGATCGAGTTTGGGTTAAAGCTGAACATTTGTGTATATTCTTTGTTGTTGTTGTTGTTGTTGTTGTTGTTATTGGTGTTGTTGTTTGCTAAATTGTGCCACTTCTGTGTGAGTCCAGGCCAGACATTTACTAAAGCCAAGTACCAACTTAGTCAGTACATCTGATGGGACAAAAAGAGGCCAACTTGGGGAAACAGCTCTCTGATGTCCTGTTAATGAGGTCAGGTTGGTCACATCTTGCAACAAGGAAACTCAACGTGTGGGCGAACATATGTCGCTTACTAGTTCCTCAGCTAGGAGCGAGAAAGAGCAGTCACCCACCCCTCTCTGGTATAGAGTGGACCAAGGATGGAGACAGAGAAGTGTGCAATAATTGGACAGGGCTTGGGAGGGCTGTTTTGGGGTTGGGGGGGTGGGGTGGCTTTGAGGCGAAGAGCTTGAAGGGGAGAGGGGGTATTCACAAAGACTTTGGCAGACGCCATTCTGCACAGTGCTACAGAGGCTCTGGACAAGAAGGAGGGAGTGCCTTTGAGCTTAATCAGGTAGGTGTGTTCCTATGTGATCATGCAGTATGTTAGAGTGACCTGTAAAACTAGTTTCTAAAAGTTGTTAAAAGTAGTGTTGTTGTTGTTTTTAGTTGCTTTTTTGTGTTTATTTTGCTCCTCTGCTTTAAGGCACACTTGTTCAACACTTGGATTTGATTCCAAGGAAAGCCAGTATGAATGCCAGGGAGCCAGTGCTTTTACTGGGTTATTTTTTTTTAAGTATGTAATAGGAAGTTAAATATTTAGACTCAGTGACTCTAACCATTTTTTATGACAACTTGATGTTTAATGAAATAACAGTTGGGGTGTGGTGAACACAAGCGTCCTTGTTAGCTAGCACAGAGACACATGTGTACTGTTCTTTCTACCTTACATCCATACTGTAATATTGTGTTGGATTGTGAATATTTTATATAGGATACCCAACCCCCCCACCCCCAGGTTAAGATGTTCCATCCCAATACTTTTTTGTTCAGTTATATCAGTTATTTTCTCTAATCAAATGATGGGGGCCATATCTAATCTTTAGGGTCAGATGGTCTGCTTTTGTTGATTACAGTGATTACATGAAGTAGTACAAGAAACATATCTTACTGTTGTTGGTTTATTTAGTTTAGTTATGTGATGAAATCATTTTGGATTTTATAGTGGGGTAATAATTCCTACCAGATGCAGGGCAAAAACTACACTGCCCCAGAAATATGATGAAAGAATATACAGTAATTAGCTAGCATTACACTCGCATACACTGATCATCAGCTGTTCTGTCGTAGTTCCTTTACTTTGCACACACCAGTTCATTGTTAATGTTGCAATAATAATAATAATAATAACAACAGTAATAGTAGCATATAATCATTATGTAATTCCTCCTTTAGATGGAGGCCTCAATTTAATTTTAAAATATATATATTTTTATGTTGTACTTTTATTGTTTTAATGCTGTACTCTACCAAACTAAAAATAATTATGTGTTCTGTAAAACTTGATGACAAATTGATGTAAGATTCACCTAGGAGTGCTTCATACCAAGGTGGTGTAGGGATATTAGCAGTGGCCGACAGTAGTCCAAGGTGTCCAATTTTTTTGCGCTATGATCACAAAATTGGCTGTTTATTTCCACAAACTGTTTATAGGTTTATGCCTCATACTGTGCATGCTAAACATATGGTCCTTTATGGTACAGTACAGTATGGCACAGTAACTGGGACTTCTTCTTAAGGGGAATCACTCATCACTCATTTTGACCTACAGTTGTAAGTGCTTTACAGAGTTTACAAACCTGTGTTGAACACATGTTTACAATTTCTTCATTTGATTACTTTCAGTGTGTTTAATGCAGTTGTTGCCTGCTCTCCACATTTTACTGATTTCCCTGGTCTGACAGACCTGATTCAACTAATCAGCTAATGAACAAATGTTTCATGTGTGGTATGTTAAAGCAGGGAAAACACTGGAAACCACTGCTAAAATACATTGTCGTTTTCTGTTGCAGTTGCAGAGCCTCCTCTGTTTCATCAAAATGCGCCTGGCAGCTCTCCTACTGGTAGGGCTCCTGCACCTTACATTGGCCCAGGAGACAGACCCGCTTGCGTGGATCTACAGGCTGCACCCCATGGCCTCCTTGCAGGCCGACAACACTGGTGGAGACTGCCCAGCTGAGTGTGACTGCCCTCCAACCTTCCCCATCGCCATGTACTGCGAAAACCGTGGGCTCAAGAAAATGCCTTACGTCCCCTCTCGCATGAAGTATGTCTACCTGCAGCACAACCACATCACCACCATCTCGGACGATGCTTTCGGGAATGCCACCAGTCTTGTGTGGGTCATGCTACACGAGAACCACATCAACACGGTGGGCAAAAAGGCTTTTGCCAAGCTGGCCAAGCTGGACCGGCTTTACCTAAGTGGCAACAACCTAAGTGAAGTCCCAGCCAGCCTGCCTTCCTCCCTGCGTGACCTCCGCCTCAACCACAACCAAATCACCAAGGTTCTACCCAATGCCTTCGAGGGAATGGTAAACCTGACCATCTTGCTGCTCAACAACAACGGCATCCAGGACATGGGCGGGGCACTGAAGGGTCTTGATTCCCTCACCCTGCTTGATGTCAGCAACAACCAACTTAAGAAAGTCCCTGAAGGCCTGCCCAGCATGCTCCACCAGCTTTACATGGGCTCTAACGCCATCAACGCCATCCCAGACAACTTCCTCAACCGTTTCTCCAACCTGCAGTATGTGCGCTTTGCCCACAATGAGCTCACGGACAAGGGCATCCCACCCAACACCTTCAATGTGAGCGGCCTGGTCGAGCTAGACCTTTCCTTCAACAAGCTAGAGAGGATCCCTCCAGTCAGCGCCAGTCTAGAGCACCTCTATCTGCAGGCCAATCAAATCAAAGGTACAGCTGTTTCCCATTTCCTCATCTGTGTACATGTGCAGTTTATGAATAGACAGCTGAGTTTGGAGCAGCCTCCATTGCTGCCACCTAGTGGAGAGAAAAGTTGGTTTTCAGTGTCAACCTTCTAGTGGCATTAAAGACTATCTAGGGTTATTCAGAGGAAAACAATGACACACAAATATCTCAGTCATATTGGGAGTATTGCTCTTATTCCCACTGATAGTTAAGATGTAGACTAAGTGATTCTAAGAGGTCTGATGCGGAATTCTCAAAAATGTTCCCAGGGGTGGTGATAGGAACCAGCCTAAAATACCATCCATTTATGGTGGAAAGGTACATTAATTATAGAGGCACTACTTATGAAAGGTCACCCGACAGATGTAGATTCACTGGTGGCTTTGGACAGTAAATAAGGTGGCTATATTGGGTGTAGACACCTTGACCCCTGGTTCCTATCTCTACAATGAACGATTTCACATCAAACCACTCTGAGTTATGCATAAATAAAAATGGAATCTCCCTTTAATAAAGGTTAGTAAATATTTAAATACATATGTGACGTACCTGAAAAGGAACATTAAGAGAACTCAAGCTTCAAAAGGCGGTAAAGTGTCTCCAAATGTTCTTGGTGTGTATTTTATCTGAAATGACAGCTTGGGGTGTCAAGCCTCTATTGGTTTTTCGTAAATGAGGGAATATTACTTTAGCGATAAAAGCCTTTTATTGTTTGACGCAGGCTGGTTTCACTTAAGCGCTGATTAGGGAAATACAGCGCAGATCATTTGCGTCCATGTTTTAACACATTGTAATAATGAGAATCACAGTGTGGTACATGAATCACTTTAGCAGTGGGGTGAGTGTGAAAATGCCCGTAACTGGTGACATGGTATGTGTTTGCTTTGCATCACTAACACAGCTGTGAAAGTTTGACCCTCTTTGTGATTCACACCTCTAATTAGTTTTTCTTCTGAAATGACTTAAGCCCTTTTTTCTTTTAAAGTAGAGAAAGCATGAACATCTGGTTCTGATTTCTTCCCCATTCGCTTTTCTGAATCATCACAGAGTTTACGCTGGGCAGTTTCTGCAGTGTGGTGGACGTGATGAACTTCTCCAAGCTGAGGATCCTGCGTCTGGAGGGCAACGAGATCACCCGCGGTGACATCCCATCCGAGTCAGCCCTCTGCCTCCGTCTCGCCTCGGACATTGCCCTGTAACTGCTCCATCCTGGAGACAGAGGGCAGTCCTGTCCACTTCTGTTTATCTCCTGTTAACTTGTCCCAGAATACTGAAACTTCTCTTTACTGACCTGTTGATTTAAAGCTTGTTTAGTACTTTGTGTTGATGTATATTTCTATTGTAAGGAGACACTTTGTGGTTTGTTCATGTATTTTCTATGTGCCGGCATGTGGATAGAAAGGAGAAAGAGGGAAGGGCAGAAAAAGAAGGTAGGGATTCTAGTTAGGTATATTGAATATGCTACGTAAGGGTATATTTATCTGTTTTTGCCAGAGCTTTTTGCTTTCATGTGCTTTTTATGTATGTTTAGTCCTGCATTGCACACTCGAAAAAGTGATGCACTTCAAACAATGCAAATGGTTGGAGGAGAGTAGCACACAACCCAACACGTTTGGTTTTGTGCTAAATAATTTGAAGTCAGTGTAAAAAGAATTCAGAGATTTGTTTCTAAACACATGATACATGCTAGAAAATAATTGATGAAAACATCTGAAAAGACAGTGACGTATGTAGTATGCTGTTTTTCACGCGGTACTTTGAGTAGCTGGGCCTACCCGACTGATAGACCACACGACATGAGCATGTTGTGTCTCTGGTTGACACATTAGCCACAAAAGCTGCTTAGAGTACAAGGCTAACAGATTACAGGCCTCTTATGCTAACTATGCCCTGCATACATGGGAGAAAGAAATGACCATTCTGTTGCAGGCTGAGAGGACGAGGTCGATTCTGCCTCTGCATTGGATTTTGGCTGTGGTGGCTCAAAAGTGTGGCTGTAAAGCTGCTAGACAGAGCAGTCATTTTTAGGTCATAGTGGTATTTGTGGTATTTGACACTTGAGCGAGCCTGCACCGTTCCCACGGTTAGACGTGGTTTACAGCGCCTTCAGAGCAAAGAATATGACCTTTTTATGATTTTGAAACTTGATTTTATATAGTAGGCAGTTTTCTAAGCATTCATATTTGGCTGGATGGTTAACAAGCCATTATTCTGTGGTTGGACTTGTAACAGACTGAGAAGCTAGTTGTAACGGCCGCCAAATAATCTATATAAATATACTGTAATAGTGAAAAGAGACTTAAATTTGGCAAATGTAGGCCGTACTTTAGCGTGGTTAGTTCTGAGTGAGAGTTGTTTACATAGCCATAATGCTAAAAGCACTTCCTTGTACACTCATTGTCCATTTTATCAGCTCCTCTTACCATATATTTGCTACAACTGCAGACTGTAGTTCATATGTTTCTCTACGTACCTTATTAGCCCCTTTTTACTGTGCATTTCAATGATCTGGATGCCCACGGGACCACCACAAAGCAGGTATTATTTGGGTGGTGGGTCATTCTCAGCACTGCAGTGACGCTGACGTTGTGTTGATGTGGTGGTCAACTGGTTCAGACACAGCAGTGCAGTGGATAGAGAATAGTCACCAACCAAAACTATCTAGCCGACTTTGTCCTGTGATCACAGAAGAAGAGATGGAGACTGATCATGTGACCTACCACAGTGAGTGGACACAATGTTAAAAACTCCAGCAGCACTGCTGTGTCTGATCCACAGCAACACACACTAACAGTGTCACTGCAGTGCTGAGAATGACCCACCACCAAATTAATACCTGCTCTGTGGTGGTCCTGTGGGGGTCCTGATCTTTGGACTACAGTCTGTAACTGTAGAACTAGAAAGTGCATGTGGTAAGTGGAGCTGATAAAACGAGTGTAGAAACAAGGTGGTGGATTTAATGTTATGGCTGATCATTGCATTGCATTTTACCAACCTAGAGGATGATTGGACAAAAATATTTGTGAAGTCTGTGACTAATGCACGTATGTCAGTACTAAGTTACTTTCAGGATGAATCTTGCAAATCTTGAGACTGCTTTCAAAACAGGCAGATCATGTTGCTTTGGCAATATGAGAAGTTGAGAAGTTGGGCCCTGCTCTCCCTCTATATCAATTGTACACGCTCACTACCTTGTATCTACACTCATTGTCCATTTTAACAGCTCCACATACCATATACGAGCACACTGCAGCACTATAATTACAGATTGTAGTCCGACTGTGTCTTTGTAAAGTTTGTTAGCAGGTAGTCGAGTACAGTTTGGTTCATAAGGCAGTGGAAATGGCAACTGTACTCTACCACATCGCTTGGTGGTAGAGGGGATAATGGGGGATAATGGGGGAAAGATTATGCAGTGAAATAGATGGTCTGCAGTCTGTAATTAGCACCTATTTACTAAGTGTAAGGTAGCTAATAAAGTGGCCAATGTGTATAATACATCAATACAACTACACTTCATACTATAAGTAAATACAATAGAAGGCAAAATTTGAATTAAATACATGCAATGCATCTGTTTTTCGTCCATGATGTAAGCTGTGCCGGCTCTAGCTAATAGGCGACCTAAGCAGCAAGTTCTTGGTTATTAGTGTACCATTATGTTGTCTAAGATACTCACGTGAGATGATGAGTAATAGCTGGTTAATCATGTCTCAAAAGAGAAGGTACGCACCTGGAGCCAAAATAAGTTTTACAGCAGCCGTTAATGAGTTTCTCTGTTTACCCACTTAATGACTTATCTCAGTTTGAATACTCAAGCTGTGATTAATCTCGACGATGTTTGATGAACAGCCAGTGGTGCCAAAGAAGGAAGAAGAAATCATGTGTAAATGTTTAGAGAGTAAAGTATGCGTAACAGTAAAACGCAGCATTCCCACGAATAGATCAGGAGTGCTGGATCAAGAGTGCTGAGAAGATTATCTGTCATATAAATGTTAACTTATTGGAATCCTAAACAAGCATCTCATCAGCAGCAATAAACAAATTAGCCAGTTATACATGTATAGACAGCTTGTGGTAGTCATTGTCATTAGGTAGCCTTTAATTTGACAGGCAAGGTAAGAGGCCTGCAAAAAACCATGCTTAGGTCCTACGAATAGGGCTAGAGCCGGCCCTGGATGCATGCGCTATAGTGAGTGTCTCTTTGTCGGTGTTTGCATGGTCTGGATGTCGGTCAGTGTGTGCGTCTCCAGCTAGTCAACACTGTCCGGTGTCAACATTGTGGTCAGTTGGTCACAGATAATGTTTGCCGGTCAGCTCTAGGTGTGCTCTGCCTGGACTCGTGTCAGCTCAGGAGTAGCAGTTGAACAAAAATGCTGTGAGTATTTATTGTGTGAATGGGCCAGGGAGAATTCAGCCAATGGACACATCCTATGGTAAACCTTGTGCTTGTTCCATAAACGTTCTGTTCTTTTCGTCCTCCTTTGTTCTGAAATCAGATCAGGAAATGTCACCTTGTTTTCTCAGCTGTTGATATCTCACTCTTGTTAGACTTGAAACTGATCCTTCATGAATTCTGCCATTGGGGGAGGAGCATGTGTATTGCATGTAACATTTTATGGAAGACTAAGGTCCTGATGTTTTTGACAGACCTTTGACCTGAGTTAATAAAAGTACTCTGTATTTTAGTAAGGGAAAAACGACTTGGTGAAGGCTGTAACCGTCAAGAGTGATGAAGGTGAACGTTTCCTATTTGCGTTGTCTGTTTGCTTCTGTTCCTAAAAGTCAAGGCTGTGCCTTTAAGAAAGAAAGGAGTGGAAGCCAAACACCCTGGCAGGCATCAATAAGGAAATTTCTGTTCATTGTTCTGGAACCATACTAGTTTCATAGACTCTGGTAAAAGGACAGTACAGTGTGGTAACAACAGATCATAAAGAGGTGCATCACCTTGGAAAACAATAATAATAACGCCTTACAGTACATACACTGTTGTTCTAAGGTTAGTGAAGCGTTAATATAATACCGTTGCTTTCATGGTTATTACTGTAATTAAATGATTATTAGAGCAGGAGATTACAAACATTTGAAAAGTGGTGCATGGAGAGTAGCAACAGCATTTTGAAAGACCTCCATAATATTTAACACTGCAAGAAAAAAACACTTGCCAACACACAGCTGAGTGAAACCATCTAACATTTAGTCAATATATCTTATATTTCTTGTTTTAAGACGCCTTATTGGAATTGCAGCTCTTTTCTCTGCTACAAGGTGATGTCGCCTTGCAACACTGCCCTTTTTGGCCACTGACTGGCAATCTTGGCTGTAACACAATAAACAGAAAGCCAAAAAAGTAAAAAGTTACCACTCTGAATCATCCTGATACAGCTGAACCAACGCCATTGTGAAAACAGCCACTGCAGTGTGGAGACGGAACTTGTAGCAAGATGCCTCTTTGGCGGGAGCGAGCTGACCAGTCAGAGCATACTGGGCTCATCAGAAGGTGGGGTTTAAAGACACAGGAGCTCAAACAGAACGTTTCAGACAGAGGGTGAATTTCTAGTCAATATATCTAATACTTCTTGTTATGAGATGCCTTATTGGAATTCCTGGTCTTTTCTCTGCTACAAGGTGATGTCATCTTGTAACACTGCCCTTTTTGCCCACCCACTTGCAATCCTGGCTCTAACACAATAAAGTCAAGTCAAGTCAAGTACTTTTATTGTCAATATGTCAATATGTACACATACCTTGCGAAGGTGGATCAGAGTCTGGCTCAAACTGATGCAGCTTAACCGACGCCATTGTGAGAACAGCCACGGCAGTGTGGGGGCAGAAGTTGTAGCAGGATGCCACTTTGGCAGGAGCGAGCTGACCAGTCAGAGCATACTGCGCTCATTGTTAGGCAGGGCTTAAAGACATAGGAGCTCAAACAGAACGTTTCAGACAGAGGGTGAATATAGATGTACAGTAGGAATAAAACATTGTGTTTTGGGTAAACTGAAGCATGTAACTCTATTCTAGTAGACCCCAAATATACAATTATGAATACTGAAAGTGAACATATTAGACCCCCTTAAAAGTCCCATACTCATACATACCCATACATTTTTCTTGTATTTAGATCAACTTGTATATTTTACATACCAACAACAGTCATAATTCATGTTTACGTGACCACTTTCCTGCCTCTCTCTTTAACAAGCTATCCTCTTGACACTAATATACGTGAAGGAGCTCAGTTCTAATTGGCTGTCATTCAAAAAGCCTCATATGGTGCCTCGTTCAAAAGTCAGTCCAGGCTGAAACACTCCTTAGCATGAATGGGTGGATATAACCTGCTGTATAGGTTCATATATGTTCATGTGTTGGTGTTTAGGACATGAACTCAGAAGAGGCTGTTTTTGGAAGAGGCAGCTTTGTTTCCACATATTGTACAGACTGGAGAGTAAACGGTTACTTTTGAACCCTTAACAGTGTTTAGATACTACATCAACTCTTTTTCCCATTATTTGGACCCTTTAAGATGACCAGATATCATTTTTTGAGATCAACAAAGGGAAAGAACAAGCATAAAAAAGTTGCAAAACTAAATATCTGGGAAATATGCCAAGTAAGTCACCATTGTTGGATATGGAAGGAAAGTCCCAGGCACATGCTCACTTGGATGGCTGACTGAAGAATGTGAAATTGCACCATTAATCCGCTGCTTATCAGTTGAGGAATAGAATTCTTCTGAAATTGTTCTTAGGAGCTGAACCATTGCGCCCTTATTGTGGTACTGTTTTTCACTTACGTTATTCATGAGCTCAAAGCAAACACGTGCAACACAGCGGTAAGCCATTGTTTTGGCTTCAAGCTGACACATGAGGTTTGAGGTCATTTTTCAAGTTCACAAAGTGCTCTTTAATAGCACCTTGTCCTGAACATCATAATGGATGCACATCAGTGTGGGACAAAAAGGGGCTTAACACAAACCACAAACCCCACTGATCTAATATGTTACAGAATGAACTTTACACATGAGCTCATACAGTCTGCCGTCATAGCAGTCTGGACAAGATAGCAAAATGATTATGCATTTTTTAGAAAGATAAAGACATATGACATATGTTTCTAAGACACAGTACAAATGGTGAATGTACAAAACATTAAATTCCAAAAATGTTCCCAGCAAGCATTTTTAGTAACAAGGTCTCAGTATGTGTCTTTTTCAGTCCTGTTGGAAAAGCATATGTGGTTTCTTTCTTAATGAAGCTGCTTGAGGAAATGACCATGAACTGTATTAATGCCAAGGTGATCTCTGCATAATTCTACATGTAATAGGAAAACCCTCTGTGAGCAGGTGTATATAAACCGTTGGTAGTGTATGACTTCATGCTGATATTCTGTACTCATTGTGCAGCATTGATGGTTTTCCTTACAGGTAAACTGGAATGTGAACTCAGGTAAGAGTCGAGAAGGGGGTATTTGTGTTTGTATAATGGAGTGATGGTATCATCAGTATACAGTTTTAGCTGTTGTGCTACATTTCTGCTTACCTTGAGAATTTGGAAGTATACATACATTTTTGCATACAATCTTTATTCCCACAAAATCCATTGAGGTGTACCCCAATAACAAAACCTATAACCAAAGATATTGAGCATGTAAAGCATGTAATGAACTTAAGGAAACTTGCTTTTACAAATAAGGGTATGGCAGGATTGCAGAGATTGAACAGAGAAATTAATTGTAACCTGAGGAAGGCACAAATAACGTTTGGAAGAGGAGCTCAGGGATGGCAACTCCAAAAAGATGTGGGAAACTATGAGAAACTGGCATGACTGGCATGTCACGTAATCATTGGAAGCTAGTCTATGTCAGTGACAAGTTTGTCTTTGCAAAGAAACTGAACGACCTTTTTACTAGGTTTGAAGCCACATAATGTTTAGAAAGATGCAGGAAGGTATTCAAGTTGGTAGATGCTGGGATTGAAGGTAGAAATGAGTTTTTGGCAGCATGTGTGGCAGGTGTTTTTATACCACTCAGTGTGGGTAAAGCAGCAGGCCCAGATGGCATTAGCAGCCTATCGTTTAGAGATCACCATGTGGTTCACATATTGTCCCATTCCCAAGAAAACATGTCCTGTGGGGCATAATGACTTTCGACCAGTGGCAAACAATAGTGTGTTAGTCATTAGAGGGAAGGTTCCTCTGTTTGCTCGTTAAGTTCAGTTTGTGTACAAGCAAGAACAAAGTACAAAGGATGCTGTGGCTCCTCTCCCACACCTTATCTTGAAGCGTTTGGATGACACTCATCTAGACAGATAAGCATATATGTTTATAGACTATTCTTCGGGATTTAATACGGTACAGCCAGATATACTCCTTTTTAAGACATAGCAGCTGGGGACCAATCCGTATGCTATTCATTGGTTAACAGGCATCAGCAGGTCATAGTTAATAACTCATATTCTTCTTTGGTTACAAGAAGTTGTGGGGGCACACAGGGATGCATTAGCAACACTTAGCTTTACATAATTCATACCAATGATTGTGTTGCTAGTATGCTCAGTCGCATGTGGCTGAGTTTTCAGATGATTCTGCATTAGTTGCATGGACTAAGGAGGATGACGAGCCAGGCTTTTTCCAGGATAGGGTGAACAAAATAGTTTAGTAGTTTGAGTGGAACTCCCTTATCTTAAATCCTGCTAAAACATTGGAGATTATTTTTGGAACACACACAGTCACGGGATGTTCAGTCCCAGTTACTATAAAGGATCAACCTATTAAACAAACAGCATTTTTTAAATGTCTGGGTGTGTATGTAGATAATGCACTCACGTGGGATGATTGTGTTTGTAGTAAAATACAGCAAAGGATTTATTTTTTAGGACTTTTTGGAGCTAATAAGGAAGTACATAATCTTTCCTTTTGCTCCATCGGCATGTCTTGCTGTATGGTAGCTCAGTCTTGTTTAATGGCCTTACAGTTCAGCTTAAGGTCTTAAAGTCTTAATTGGTGCTTTTTTGTCAGGGTGATAAATAAATGTGAAAGTGGTTATGGATATGATGAGTGGTTGTTTATGTTTTTATGTTTTGTTAATGTAGTTTGGGATTTTTTGCGTGTTTTGTGAAGGTTGTTGGAGCAAGGCTGTGAAAGACAGATTTCGGGGAAAACTGCCAATAAAGTATCTAATCTAATCTAATATACAGTCCTATGCCAATGTCCGAAACCACCCTTAATATGTACAAATACAAGTTATTAATTTTTCAGTGGGAGGAAAAAAGAAGAAAACATATATGTCCACTATTTTTAGAAGAGCCATTTTGTCCTGTTCAACCAATCAAACCACTTTTGTCCTTGTATAGGCCCAAAGATATTATAATATTAGAACAATAACATTATTATAATAGAATAGAATAGAACAGAATAGAATAATGAGTTCAGAGTTTTTTTGCATTCTGCATTTTTTATTCAGCAGATATTTTCTTTTTTCATAACAAGAATTGTAACTCATCTATCAAATACAGACATTTCCTCTTCTCTTTCCCATCGTAAGGAAAGCAAAATAATGACAACTGTGTGTTTTTTTTAGACTCAAACAACAATAGAAACAGCACAGCAGCATGCTAAAAGACAAGACCCTCAGCCGACTCAGTATGGGCTCAGACCTGGACGTGTTAACAAGCAGATTCGAGTGGAAAGAATTTAGAATGAAAAATGATTGTGATTGTCTGTTTTGGGGGTCTTGGGGCACATTCGGGCCCAGAAGTGGCTATTTACATCAGACTTAACAATCGAATAGAACAACTCAGTCTTACATAACAGCAGCAAAGAACTTCCACTGCATTGATACAAACTTGATTCACTTTTACCAAGATACTTGAAGCAATCTACCCAGATCAATAACGTAACAACTTAGTGTTGTTCATTTTTCATATAATCATGAATTTAAAGCAACACCTGCAACGGCAGAGTTTAATGATGAAATATTCACTTCATATAGATATTTCCCCACGTTCATAGTTAGGAACCCAAACTTAAACCAACTGAGCTCATGGGTCTAATGTTAATGCATTATCCACCTGTCTACGAGACAGCATGAAACATTGTAAATGACTTTTTGGACATTTTATGTCACTCCAAACCGTCTAACTAAGCTTAGCTAGCTAGCTGACTTACTTGCTATTTGCTATTTATCTTATTGTGTAAAATAAAACGCTATGCTGCTCTACTCTGCACACACACTCACACAAATCTCTACATTTGCACAGAATCGTGTGGAGAATCAAACAAAACTTTCATTACTCTGTCAAGGGTTAATAGCATTAGCTAGCTCCCTACAAAGTAATAACAAACAATATCAATCATCAAATCATCATGGTATCTTAGTTTACATTCTGCAGTACTTATCAGTTGTATAATAGTGATAGCATAACTTCGTCTTTATCTGGAGAGTAAAGGATTTGCTAAATTGTGATTGGCTTCAGCTGTGAGTGTTTTAAGGGATCTTATCTTTGAATTCATTGTAAATTGTAAGATAAATTGAGCTACTTCCATTCTAACTGGTAGTGAGATATCTACCCGGAAGCGTCTTGAATCCCTTTGTTTACAAACATATTTGTTCTGTATATTAATTCCAGCATTTAACAGTCATTTATCGTCATGTGTTAGAATATGTAGCAAAGCATTATTTTACTGCAAAGCAGGATTATTTTATTTTTGCCTAAAAATTAATTCTGCTGCGGAGCTGCAAAGGGGGCAGTAAAAGAGCTGCCGAACCCTGTCCCAATGGAATGATGGATCAGGATCTGAAGCACGAATGGAGCTCAGTGAAAGATGAATGCTTTAAGTATTTTTTATCTGATGGTAACAGTTTTGATTAAACTCAGTTTTCTCTATAACTTATTTTCTTATGATGTTCTGCTTCCTTAGGCAAGTAAATTATCTAATGTCTCATCTCAGAAATGCCTACATTTTACTTCATGTGTTTTTATTGGAAATCAAGTTAATTTACTTTTGCATAGTACTATATACAGTTTTTGAAGTACAAAAAAATAAGTCAACACATTGCACATTGTAATTCAGACTTATGGATAATTTGCTGTATTTAATTCCACAATTAGGGAAAAAACATGTGGCTTGTGCAAAAAATAGTTATTTTTTCTTTTTTATATAGTTTTATGTTAAATACTTTTGCATACAACTATATATTCATTAATATGCTTAATAAATTATTAACATTCATTAATAGTTAATAGAAACAAGTGCATTGTTGAGATTTGTTTAGCATTTCCATATGATTGATGCACATTAGATTATCACAATTTTGTCAGTCAGTTTATTAGCTTTTGGTGAATATTTTATTGATGTAAAATATTTGTGTGCAAATAATTTTACACATTTAGAGGTAATTCAATGCATCTCTTTGTTTCAGTGTTTTCTAACTCTACAGTTCTACAGTAAAATGAGACATGAGCTCAGTGTAAAGTTAATCTTAGAAACATTTGACTCCGCATTGTCTGACAAAGCTAGCGAAAAACAACTCATGATTCTATTGGTGATTTTCCAAACAAAAATTAATTTACACACAAAGCACTTTTGAATTTCTTGCTTTTTAGATTGACTCCTCAGATTCTGACGTTGCTAACACCGGAGAGTTGCAGAAGACAGTGTTATTTTCCTCTGACCACTGCACACCTGACAATTGTCGTAATGACGACCTTACAGACGCACTGTTATTCCGTGTCTGAGTCATGACAGATGAAGTACAGCTCACATGTTTTGGTGGTTTGTACGTGCGTATTACCCTAATAATTAACAACAGGGTAAAAATGCTGAATGTGAAAAGTCATTGCCACAGCTCATTTAGTTTCTTTGCATCTACTGATATTTGAAAGAATCTGTTGGATTTTAGATGGTATAGCTCAGGATTGTTTTTGTCAGTGGTTCAGTGGTTGGAGTAGTGAGATTTCTGAAAAGAAAAAAAAAACAGGGAAGATGAATTATATTTCCAGTCAAGTGGGTAAACATATGAAACAATACCAGTTTGTTCCCCCAAAAAACATGTATTAAAAACGAGAGTACTTTGATATAGGTAAAGAACAGGAAAACAGCAAGCTTCAGGCTGTAGTGAAGTTTACTAACATGCCACCTTAACTGCATTTCGGAATAGATTTTTTTGGAATGGTGGACAATATAACAATTCAGTGGAGAAGGTCAACAAACTATTGGGATTAATAAAAATCACAGAGCATCCCTCAAAAATAGACTTTCCAGGAGTATAATCCATTTGGCACCAAATCCCATAGAGAGAGTAAGAGATTGGAATGAAATCAGAAAGCTCATCAGTAGATACATTCACAGACGTATGCTTTTACAAATGTAGACTCCTTCATGATTTTTGAATGTGTGCTTCCAGTAAAACAGCTTCTTCTTTGTTTAAGGTGCAAACAAAGTCATTCGGAGTGGTTTTATAGAATCTTATGAGGGACGGCGGGGATAGGAACTAGACGTCAGAGGATTTCAGTGTCCTTTGCAGGATGTTTTCACATAAAATGATATTGCTTTCTGGGATGCTCATTTCAAATAGCTTTGAGACAAACATATTTCAAAATGCATTTAACATGTTGGGTGTTGTGAGGCAAAATAGTCCCCAAAGACAGCTTATTTTTTCAGATGCACCACTGTTTCTCATCATTAAATTGCCATGTTTAAAGGAGCACTGGTCATTTGGATAGTAAGTAAAATGGTTACATCTACACTGTACCCATGGCAATCCCGGTTCCTATCACCACCCCTGAACTTTTTCACATCAGAGCTCTCTAAATAACTTTGTTTACATCTCAACTATTAACTTATGCGGACATTTGCAAAAACGAGTGGCAATTTGTGGTTACCTTTTAGGTCACATGAAAGTTCTTCACACTTCACTTCATTTGCAAGAAAGGTTACCCATCGAGCCAAACATTAGGGGAACTGCAAACTGTTCAAAGTGACTGTGTTTGTTATTGTTGTTGGTTTTATTTCATATTCTTATCAAAACTATTCCTGGTTCTATCAAAGCAGGAAAATGCTTCTCAATAACTTCGGGTTGATTTATTAAGTCACGTGGTGCTCCCAGGAAATTTGCAAACATCTCCTGTGTGAAGTTTTATCAGAGACTGCCGAGCCTAGTGTGTGCCCTCAGGAGGAGGGAGGAGGAGGGCGGGTATATAACTCCATCGCTGGAGGCAATGTTTTTTATCCTCATTCATGTTGTCCAGCATTTTTAATGCCAGCGTGCTGCTTTATGAGGAAAAATGAGGAAATACAGGTTGAACTACATCTCAGATTTAATCTTCAAAAACCCGGCGGTGTCCGACGAGGTAATAGCTGCTTTGTGTGTGTACAGTTGCACCTTCAAGGCTGAATACGTTTAATTAGAGCAAACTAAGTGCAGGTGTCCATGCTTGAGTTTCTGTTTAGTCTGTTGAACCTGTAATAATCTATACTGACTTGGTTACTGCTGTAGGAGAAGAATGCAGACCCCCACGTTGAGAGTGGAGATGAGAATGCAGAAAGGGGAAACTGGAGCAGTAAGAGAGAGTACCTGCTGTCTATGATTGGATATGCAGTTGGGCTGGGAAATGTATGGAGGTTTCCCTATCTGACCTATAAACACGGAGGAGGTAAGTGAGCAGTTTCACCTCATAGAAAGAGTTCCAACTGATTTTTCTGTTTTCATTTAACATTAAATGGGATTTTCTTTAAAAAATGCATTACTGATTTCTGCATAACTGAGTTCAACATAAGCAAGATAATTAATAGCAGTTTCATGTACAATGAAATGGTTCATGTGGTGATAGGAACCAGATGTCACCATGATTACAACACAATAAGTAGCCACTTTATTTACTGTCCCAAAATGAACAGTAAACCTAGTTTTCATAGTATCGCTGTCCAAAAAAAAGTGTCTCCAAAATGGCAACTTTACAGCAGAGGGCAAAAACCTTTATTTTTATTTAATTATAATGTAATTTAGTGGAACCAGAGTATTTTCCAAGCAATTTTGGGCCATTTCTGTTGGTCCATTCATTATAAAAAAAATAGAGACACGTGTTTTTCATTGGACAGCGACGAAATGTAATGCCTTATACGTTTTGCCTTATAATGCCCTGCATGCATCGCTCCACTGTAAATGAATTACAAAATACATGTTAGAGACCAAATTCTGGTCTCAAAACTATCGTAAAACACTGCTCCGCCATCAGATATTCATACTCATATTCATACCTTTTCATGCACTAACTTTCTGTAAGGCTGAAGCATTTAAAGCTTCAGACATCTCCACCACTGTAATCAATTCTGACTCAGCAAGTTTCTCTAGAATGGAGCATTTCACATCAAACCACTCTATAAGGTCATTTCAGAACCAGAAAAGGCCTAAGTCTAGTCTTCTGGGGGCACTAAGCAGGATCTTTGGAGGTGCCCGTCTTGCTATTGATAATGACTACCATAAGCTGTGTACATTATACATATTTTTATGTGGCTAATTGTGTATTGCTAATGGTTGGATGCTTATTTGGGGTTCTAATAAATTACAAATTGCAGATAAACGTCTTAGCATTCTCATTCAGAATCCACAGCTGTGTCTGACCATCACCTATTTTCTTTGTGAAGGTGGAATAAACGTCAGGTGAGTTTGGCCAGGGATGTTGTTAATGAGGGGACTGGTCAATGATTGAAATATTAAAGTTAAGCTTGTAACATTTGGCATCAGGTTGCAAAGATGAGCACTCAGTGAACAGACTTTGGGAGAGTGGTACTGATTTGAGGGGCTTTTGGAGGGAACGTATGGTTCAGTAAATGGGGAACCTTTGTTGTGTACTTAGGTAGATTTTTTTTTGCAGTTGTTTCTCCATTTAGGATTTGTCAGAAAGAAGACGCCACAGCTCACCTACTGTTTTCTAGTGGCTGTTGCTTCAGAAGTTTGCCACTTCACAAGGTTACTTTAGGTGCATTTCAGTGCAAAGTGAATTGTACCCTTACTGCAAAGTGATTCCTTTCCGTGTCCTCGCATCCTGTCCCATTGAATATATTGTGTTTTCCTCCAGACAGATTTTACTTATCTGGCTGAGGCTTGATATTGAATACTTTAACCCATCAAACCTTGAGCCTAGGTGCATGTAACCCTGACGGCAGTGGTGATTTTTGTACACTTCTAAATGCTTTACTTTATACATATCATCACTGTCCAAAAAAATGTGTTACTAAATATTTGCATTCGGTTAAAGAAATTGACTGCACGGACCTACAGTCAGCGGTTCTGCTCTAACCCTACAGAACTGCTGCTGCTGCTTAAACTGAGAAGAGAGCCCGGTAATTGCATTTTCTAAGTCGCGGTAAACCAGGAAACAAACTACAGTCGTTACATTTCTTCAGCGGTCCCGATCTTTCCTTGCTTTACATTTGATTACCATAGCCAGAATCGCTGCAGCAGGTGCCGAATACAGTAAGGGACAGTCTCTAAACTGGGGGTTCTGTTTAAAAGGTACAAGATTCAGAGAGGAGTCTGTTGATGTCATTTGTAAAGACTAGAAACGCACTGAAATACACAGATACTGTGAGACACATACATTGTAAAACTTAACCAAAACCTACTATGTCTTAACTGAGACACAAAACATAAACCAGCGGAGAAAAAAAAACACTTATGATTTAGTAAAACACCTCCTATAAACATACTACAACCTTTAGTTTGGTAAGATGTGCTTTGGTGGAATTGTAGTTATTTTTTAAGTATTAAATTACTCATTCTATATATGTACAGATCAAATATCAATTGCATTGTACAAAGGCCCATCTGACAAGCATACTACAACAATTACTTTGGTGGCTTTACTTTACTTACTGTTTTTTTTCTTCTCATTTTTGTATTTAATAAACTACTACTGTGAGACAACAAGATGACAGAGATCTAAAATAAATTAAACAAATACCCATTTGGTGAACATGCTACAACCATTATACTGGTAATATATATATTACCAATATCCATGTGACATACAGATCTAATATTACTTGTAGTGTACAGAGACCCACTAGATAAACATAGTACAACCTTTAGTTTGGTCAGATATGCTTTGGTTTAATTGTAAATATTTTCATAACTATTAATTTACTTAATATAATTTATTTTAATATACCATATAACCTTACTTATGAGAAATACATTTTTTTATTTTTATATTTAATAAACTACTACTGTGAAACATCCAGATGAAACGCTGATCTAATATCACTTGTAGAATACAGACTGACAAACGCACTACAACCTTTAGTTTGGTAAGATATTCTATGGTTGAATTTTAGTTAATTTTTATATTTAATAAATTGCTAATGTGAGACATCCATACGTCCATCAGCGTCCACCGCTAAAGTAATATCTGTTTAGTAGTAACGCCTCACAGTGCACTCCAGCAGTCTTTTTCTGATGGCAGATGCATGAACTTTAACATCAACATGGCAAGAACTACCTGTAGGTCCTGTGATGATGTTTTAGAACTGTTTGAGACTTCTTTGCGCATCTTGTGGTCTGCCTGTGGGCTGAACTTGCTGGAACAGTCTGACCTGGCCATGTTGCCAGTTGTTTCTCTGGTAAAGTATGTTGGGAACAGTGAAATGGCTGGTTTCCAATTGTTGTATATCCCTTCCCTGACTCATATGCACCTACAACCTTCTTTTTTGAAGGCCAGAAAGCTTCTAGGATCTGACTATTGTAATACCACTTAATTTAACAATCAGGACCAAACCAAACTAAATATCTGTATTTTAAATAAGACCAGCGCCTCCAAAGTCCTTTCTAAAGTCTCTCAGTATTGTTCATATGAACATCAAATCTCCAGATGTTTACATATGTTTAAAAACCAAAGGTGTTCATTTGGTATATGTAATTGTTTCACCTATTTGGCTCTGGCTTTTTGTGCACTGTAACAGGAATACATTGAAGTAGTGTCATATGAGAAACACCTTCAACAGATAAGTTAAAAGGCCAAAAAGAAATGAAAAAGTATTTGTTAATGTTAAATATATGTTCAGCTACTTATGACTGCTGTCTTTAACTGATTTAAATGTGGAAACTGGAGTTACAGCATCATAATTTCGTATGATTTGACTTGAGACTTGCTTGACGTATATCAGAACTTGACTTGACTTGCTCGAATTTTCCCACAGTGACTTGGGACTTGCTTGAGACTTTAAGGTTAAGACTTGTGACTTGCACATGTGTGACTTACTCCCACCTCTTATAAGAACACAGACTGTTAACAAGGATTCAGTTCAAGTATGAGTTTGAATTTAAAGTGCAAGGTGACCGCTACGGTTAATAAGTGCAATAGCTCTGGGGAAAAAGCTGTTAGCGTGTCTGGTGGTGTTCCTTAATCCTATGGTCTTTGGCACGCCAAAATGCAATCACTCCTTTTTGCCAATCATTAACCTCTGCTTTGGACCAATTTTCCACACATGGAACAAGACATTCACCGCACTGTAACACCTCTTCTCAATCTATGGATCCCGTCATTCATATCCCGCAGGTATTTATAGCCCCATCATCCTCGTGCGGTGCCATCTGCAGAAGCCTCAAGTTACTACCACCTTAAACACACAAGGCGACTCATTTTTTGTGAGCTTATTTGGGTTTGCCTGTTTGTCATAACAGTGACATTTGTACATAAATACTTTTCATGTATGAGGATTAATCACAGTCTGACTATCTCGACCTGGATTAACAGAGAAATTAGTAAAATGAGTTAACCAAGTCTGTATTTATTGGGCTTTGTGAAGTCTGTCCAAGTTAAACTGGCTTCGTTAGACAGAGCCACTTCTTTATGTGTCCAACTTCGAGCCAAAACAAATGGCGGAACACTTCTTCTTGATCTTTAGCTTTAAGCTTCTCTTCATCTTCTCTTTTCCCCTCCATTTTTGGGCTCCAGATATGCACTTCTAGTTGTTTAGATACAACAAACTTGTTTCCCCACTCACTCAAGCATCTTAGACAATATAATGATACAGTGATAAAGAGGGCATGCTGTTGGCTTTCCGGTCCTAAGCTGCTGCAAATGTGGCTTAACACAGTCATTGTTGAAAGAATAGTTGGACCCAAAGGGAGTGTCAAATAGCAGTGCTATTGGGAAGGAAGATAAAGGTTACTGTGAACAATAAATGATGATAAATTTAAACTGATATGGGGAATATTATTGAGCTACACATACGGAAATAGTGTCTCAGTATGATGTTGGACCGCCATATTTGCTAACACAACATGCCAGACGTCTCAGCATGGAGTTGTAGAAGTTCCTAATGGTGTCCTGTGATAATCCATCCCATGCAGCTTGAATATTCTTACACAGTTCCTGCAGATTTTGTGGTAGGGGTGGAGGCGGAGTGACAACAGGCCTTCTGGACGTGTGACATGTGACTAAAAAACGTCCATCTTACGTCACACGCATGGTCGAGTGTGAAATCATTCGCATGTCTCATGATGTCAAACCTACTCACCAAGTTTTGGTTGATTCTTTCTGGGTGCAACTATTTCTGCAACTATTATTTTGATGATGAGTGTAATTAGAGCTGACACTGTCTAAACTACATTTTTGACTCTGTAAAACCAAGACTGTGTTCAACCCATGTCCAAGAGTCCAGCCATACAATGCTTCCATTGAGGCTTCCAAAATAGACTCATTATTGATCATGTAGTTTACTTAAAGATAAGGCTAGGCAATCTTTGACTACAGACTCTGTTAGACTTTTCCTATTTCTTTTTTCTTCCCTCCTTTATTCCATTCATATTCTTGATACTACTGTATATTTGTCTCAGAGTTATAGCCAAGAACATTAAAACCACTCTGATTCTTTCACTATGTTAACTGTCCCTCAATTCTCTCTTTTCAGGGGCCTTCCTGATCCCTTATGTGATCATGCTGTCTGTTGCGGGTCTGCCCCTCTTTTTCATGGAAAGCTCTTTCGGGCAGTTCTGCAGCCAAGGACCAATTAATGTGTGGAAAGCCGTGCCACTCCTGCAGGGTAAGTGTAAAACCACCTGCTTGCCTGTATTCTTGTAGGTCACAACCGCTGGTAAGTTAGTAAACCCGCCCACACTTAGACCCGATGACCTACTTCCATGGCTTCAAGGTCCAGTTCCTTGTGCCCATTGTTGATGCTTTTGGCATTGGACTGGAGTTAGCATGGTCACATCGACTGGTTCTGTGGTTACATAGTCCCATGTGCAGCAGTAGGAGATGCACTGTGGGCTGTAACTCATCCTGTAACTATCCTGTAACCATCATTACACATTACACTGTTGGTTCACACCAGATGGGATAGCCTTTGTTGCCCTCACACATCGATAACCCCTGAGCACCCAACACCGTGTTATCGGTTTGTGCTTTGTCCCTCCTCGGACCACCATTGGAAGTTAATCACCAGCGCTCACCGCTCAGCCTTGCCATTGTGATGATGCTCCAACCCAGTTGTCTGGCCATTATTATTTGAGTCTTCTCAGGGTCGGTCTGGTCTTTGTGCATGCCCATTTCTCTCGCCTACATTGACTGTTGACCAGCTGTTGGCTTGCCATCTCATATATATCCCAGACCTCGGCCTGTGCCAATCTTACCAATCTTACAAGATAATCAAAATTATTTAGTCCATCTGTGAATGTAATTGTTTGCTTTATTGGTGTGTATCAGTGTTTCTCAACCCTGGTCCTGGAGGCACCCTGCCCAGCACATTTAAAGCTTTCCCTGAGCCCAACACACCTAATTCAACTTATCAGCTCATTAACATGCCCTTTCAGAGTCGCAGGGCGTGTGTTAAGTCAGAGAATCCACTCAAATGTGCAGGGCAGTGTGCCTCCAGGACCAGGTTTGAGAAACACTGGTGTATATATACTAAAAGGCTAAATATGTTTTACATTATTAAGATTAATTGTTAAATCTTGAATATAGACAATAAATTACTCAGTTACCAACATAATAGTGACGACCCTCCAATACTGACACATAGTGCTGAATGTATGTTAAATGACCATATACATCTTTTTACAGGTGTTGGCATAACCATGATGCTGGTCAGCACTTTTGTATCAATCTACTACAACGTCATCATCGCATACAGTATCTACTACATGTTTGCTTCATTTCAGTCCCCGCTTCCATGGAGCGATTGCTCAAGCCAGTCTGGCATGGACTGCAACAGTACTGCTAAAGGTTTGTCAAGCACTTTTCTTCTCCTCACGACTGAAAAACCAAACCAGACAGGCTAGGTTGAGATGTACACATACCACACACTAATGTGTATCTATTTGCGCAGATAAGGTTAAGCATTCATAGCATGTCTAATCTCGAGTAAGCAAACAGCATTCCTTGAGGCTTGGCTTACGTGAAGGCATTTTTTCTGCTTATATTGAATCTAGTCACAAAAATTACCTTAGTGGAATTTCCTTGCTCAAGAAAGGTGCCTATAATAAGAATGTCTCGAAAATTGCAACCATCCGCCACTGATAGAAACTTCCAGTTACACTAACCTCGAGGAATGTATACCAATGGGTAGATTTCCAGAGGAAGTTTGTATTGCTCATCCAGTGACTTAATGGGGATTGCTTAAAAATTCCATAGGAGTAAAAGCATGACACAAAATGGGGACATGAGACACAGGAGATGACAGTGTATTTGCTAATAAAGATTTTATTGCTGTGAGCACATTGAGATCAAGATCACGAAGAAACACATAAGATGAGCTGAGGTCTAAGATGACTTGGTCCAGGGGTGTCCAGTCTTATCCGGTGTTTTCATTCCAACAAAGCAGGACGGATTAAATGATCAGTTGTTTAAGGGATGAGCAGTTGATTAATGACGTAGAATCAGATGAACTCCTACTCATTTGAAATGAAAACCTGCAGCCACACCAGCCCTTTGCGGATAAGATTGGACACCCCAGATTTGGTCTATCAAAATATCTTAGCTGTAGTTTTGTGTAGGGAATTACCTATAAGTATGTGCTACGAAAGGACGCTTCCCAGAACACCGAACGTGATCTGTGTCGACCTGTTTGAAGGGCTAACTTTAATTACCAAATCAAGTGGATAAATCTTAATCACTCAGAGAGCTCTGTAAGGTAATGCTTTGGATGAACCATCTCCTGTGCAGGTAACCAAGCTAGCTTATTCAAACTTTCCATTCAACCTTCAGTGCTGCCCTAGAGGCAGTACTTGCTTCATTGCAGCTCATCACAAAGGCCGCATTAAAACTGCTTTCTTTTCTATCTCAACAGAATTCTGCAATATGACTGCTTACAATGTGAGTCTACTGACTGTGAACACGAGCACGATAGCTAATGGGAACCAGAGCTGTCCAGAAGAGTTCCTAGTTAGTGTACAGAGCTCCAGTGAGCGCTACTGGGAGTGAGTATGATGCATGCATGTCTAAATGCATTACAATGTGTTCCCAGTAGTAACAGTTACACACAGGTTTCTGGGACACATTTACTTCTTAAACGATGGGATTTAACTGCTCACCAAAAAACAAAAGTGGCGAAATGGCCAGCGTACTAATCAGCATGCCCTACTAATCCACCCATTTGTATATGTTTCTACATTGACAAGCAGCAACAAAACGCTTTTCAAGGGTGCCTTATAAGTGGGAAGATAAATTAGCAGATAGATATCCGAAATATCTATAAGTCATCTGTTGCTGCTCTCTCTACTTCGTCTATCAATAGAAAGAGACCCCCATAGGACCATCACTGACCAGATGCATATTTTATCAAGAGGCACCTGTACTGAAGGTCTATTCAGCTGGTGGAGCATGCTCAGCATATCATTGCAACCTCTGACATGTGACAAATTATACTTGGGAACTGTTGTGAAGCAGCTGTGTTATGAATCATCAAAAGCTTTTTGGCTACTAATGGCATCCCCTTGTGGAGAATTTCTAGCCTGTTAAATGTGAGTGAGTGAGTTACCAGTCAGGAGAATTTCATTCAGCCTTGTTATTACTAAGATACGTTAATATTTTATTGTTCAGTTTCAGAGGAATTTGTCTTGAACCACAATAAAAAAATACATAATACATAATATATAATTAAAAACATTAATTATACAGACCTTCAGTACAGGTGTATCTTGATACAATATGCAGTTACACAGTGCATTTTGGTACCAGTGTTGTTTAAAACTGACTTCCATTCCATCTGTCCTATAGTGAGGTGGCCCTGCAGCGGACCAGTAGTATGGATGAGACGGGGCCAGTAGTGTGGCACCTTGCCCTCTGTCTGCTGCTGGCCTGGATCCTAATCGCGGCAGCTCTGTTCAAAGGCATCAAATCCTCAGGGAAAGTGAGTGTGTCCAGAACATTACTTGTTCATCGTTCAAAAGTCTAGAGTCTACTTGTCCAGTAATATCAGAAGGAAACTCTCAGGGGCTTCTAGGCCTTCGGAGAAAGCTCACTGATTTCTGAGAAAAATGCTAATTATTTTGCTTTTATTCAACAGAATCATGCTTGTACTTACGCTCTGCAGGTATTACAGTGCTAATATTGTTTCGGTGTTAAGTATGGGATGGAAACAAATAGGTTAATAGATTAATTCCTAAAATATCCAATGGGAAAATTTCTCTGCAATACCTAAAATATAGCTTAGAAACTGTCCAATTGGTTATAGCGTCAAGAGTTGAAGAGTCCTGTGAATTAGATTAAGCATTAGCATAATTAGAAATTGACAGAGGAATTAACTAATCACCGTTTGATTAGGATACAAAAATGTATGAAACAGCTTCATACCTCCTTCATACCAGCTTCCTAATAAATCACTGTTTATGCATTAACAAATTGGTTTAATGGAGTCAGAAGGTGTTGTCATTAAGCGACCTCAAAAACATTGGAACGTTTGGAAATTTGTGCCAAACCTAAACATGTGTTAAGTTTATTGTGTTAGGAAATGTTCATGATCACAAGCTCACTGACACTACTGTTAGAAAAAACACCCAAGACTTTGAGGTTTCCAACTGATGCTGTGCCACACATTTACCAGTGGTTAAACTTTCCAAATAGTTTTAGGGTCCACTCTGTGTGACATATGTGTGTGTACATTCAGGTGGTGTACTTCACGGCCACATTTCCATATGCCGTCCTGCTGATCCTGCTGATACGTGGCGTCACTCTGGAAGGTGCAAGAAACGGCATTGAGTATTACATTGGCACCCAGTCTAACCTCACCAAACTGGCTGAAGCTGAGGCAAGATATAGGTTTATTGTGCAGCTTTTGTATTTGTTACTTTTCATTAATAAGGTTTTCCTGTTATCTCAGTGTGCTTTCTTTTATCACACAGGTCTGGAAGGATGCAGCCACTCAGATATTTTTCTCCCTGTCTATTGCATGGGGAGGTTTAACAGCACTAGCTTCCTACAACAAATTTCATAATAACTGCTACAAAGACTCCATAATTGTGTGCATCACAAACTGCAGCACCAGCATCTTTGCTGGCTTTGCCATATTCTCCATCCTCGGACACATGGCACATGTCTATGGGAAGCCAGTTTCAGAAGTTGCACAGGCTGGTAAACATACTCTAGATTTTTCTCTCTTGTTCTTTTTTCTCTCTGTCACACATAGAGAAGGGAATTTCACGGATTTTACAATGTTTCTGTATAGACGATTCTGCTGAACTGGCTCAGAGACAGAGCTGACCTGGAATGTAAAATCCTTTAACTTCAAATGACTCAAAAATAGTCTTAATATTTTGTCACTGGCAAACAATCTTCTTCTGACACTTCTGACTCTTGCATTAGTGACTATTTCAGTATATAGATAGATAGATAGATAGATAGATAGATAGATAGATAGATAGATAGATAGATAGACAGATAGATAGATAGATAGATAGATCAGCATGGAATGTCATTAAAAGATTCAGAGAATCTGGAGAAATCCCTGTGCACAAGAGACAAGGCCAACAAGCAATACTGGATGGTCGTGATCTTCGGGCCCTCAGGCAGCACAAAAACTCTCCAAAAAATCTACAAAATTATAACTTTATGATAGAAAAAGGAAAAAAATGAAAAAAGAAAACATATTTAAGTCAATGTAATCGGAAATTTGGCCTTTTTTTGGTCCATTCATCTTGAAATTTACATTATGTGGAAAGGTTGTAAATTAATACAATTAATTCCAAAAATGTACAAAAACTAAAACCCATCTGGTCTGTTTATATAGTATAAAGCTATATGCTATCTTTCCTTAGCCACTTATTCACACCAGGTACTGACTTTTGTTCTTTCTGTTTAAGGCTTTGGACTGGCTTTCATTGCTTATCCTGATGCCCTCTCCAAACTTCCCATATCCCCCCTGTGGTCCATCCTGTTTTTCTTCATGCTCATAACTCTTGGTTTGGACTCCCAGTTTGCGGGAATAGGTGAGATTACCTGAGCACACCAGGCAAACAAAAAGTACAATAGGTATTTCCTTGCCAAGCAAGTTTGAACATGCTCAGCATAAAGTTCAAGTCTGTCATGGGGTCTCAGCACGCTTCAGAGAGTTTACTTAGGCTGGATTTAGACAGTAAAACTTTCGTGCAACTAGTTGCATGTTGTAGGTTGCCTGCAAGATAATAAACAGCAATATTCCATTGCTGGTATTACCAAGTCATGTTGTGAGCTATATTTCTTCCTTTAGGGATTATCTGATTTACAGTTTGACCATGATGTTATTTAGATGGCTGGTTAAGCAAAGTGCATCCGGACTAGTGCATTATTAACAGCTTAGTTGTTTAAGAGAGGGGAAAACACGATATTGGATTGTTATAGGTATCGACAGGTACTCATGGCTGTGGTATTAGTGTTGGCATCGGACGAGAAAAAGTGGTATCAAGCCACTCCTATTAAAAGTAGTACATCAATAGCAGTGCACTAATTTATGTAGTATGTCTATTATGGCAGTATGTGGTTTGAAATGGAGCCTATAATTTTCATCCTTTGGATCTGAGCTGATGCAAAATTAGGGGACATCAAAACAGGAGAAAATGAATCCAGCTGTCTAGACAAGACTAAAAGCAGGCTAAAGAGGAATTAACAGTGGTTGAACACCTTTTTTGATTGGCTGTTTCATGAAACTTTCTTCACAAAGTTGAAAGGCTTGCAACAGAGTTTCAAGTGAGTTGTAGGATGTAGGTTCAAAGCAAACTAAAGTTGCATGTGTGAAGTCCGCTGGATGTTCTTCATGTGATTAATTCACAACTCCTGACCTGGTTTCTGAACGTCTACTGAATGTATACAGATTTTATGATGTTTTGAAGTCCAATTATTGCCTTGTTGTGGCCTTTACAAGCCACTATGTGACCACTGTATCAGAAAGAACTTCCTGTAGAGTGTTAATGACCCCTTACAGACCTTTCAGACCTCTCACATGCATGTGATCTTTCCGACAGAGGTCATCACAACATGTCTCCAGGATGCTTATCCCAAAGTCTTAAAAGCGAAACGAGGACTGGTTACCATTCTCATCTGCATAGTTCTCTTCCTGCTCGGTCTTCCCTGCGTCACTGGGGTAAATAATACTTTTCTCAGTGACCTTTCACCATGCGATTCGTATAACCTGAACTATAATGCATGGAGTTGGGTGTGTCCTCCCCTATATATAATGGACAAACAATGAAGATAAACCTTCTAAAATGCATGCAAAACAGAGATCAAGTCTGTTTAACTATATGGAACATGTCTCAGTACAATTACTAATAAAGTGCTCTCTCTAAAGGCAGGTATATACTGGGTGAATCTGATAGACAGCTTCTGTGCTGGATGGATTCTTCTGGTTGGTGGACTGTTGGAAGTCTTCGGGCTGTCGTGCATATATGGTCAGTTTATGACTTTAAATGTTGCTTTGCTGATCTTGTCCCGTCCTGCCCTGCTGTATTTCTGAACTGGAATTCTGCTTTCAGGTGGGAACCGGTTCATCAAAGACATTGAGATGATGATAGGGACCAAGCACTCCCTCTTCTGGATCTGGTGGAGAGCTTGCTGGTTTTTCATCACTCCTGCTGTTCTTCTTGTGAGTGTAAATCCAACCTCCCTATACGGCTGAAGCTAGTAGGATCATTCATTTGTCCAATGGAGGATTAATTTGAATGCTTTCTGCATACCGTCACTGTCCAAAGAAACAGAAGTGTCTCCATTTTGTTCAATTTTATTTTTTTCTATATCATTTGCCTGAGAGCTTCATAAAAACTCCAAAATTGCTTGGAATAAAATCTCATTACATTAATTTACATTAGACATTAAGAACGTTTTTGCGCTCGCCTGAAAACGTGAAATTTTGGAGATACACCAATGGTATACTGGAGATCTATTTACCTATCACTATTTGTCAGTGAGCTATCAATCCACAATTTCTTAACGCATTTTTTATTATTATTAACAATATTATTATTATTGTTATTATTAGCCTTTTTGCATATAAAATATTTTATACTAGTATTAAAAAATGTTTTGCTTGAGCTGTGGGCTGTGTGATGTAGTATTTTAACACCGTTAAAATCCCCAGTCCATAAATTCCATATATGGAAACTAAGCTGTAAAAATAGTTTGTTTTAGCCATCATTGTGCCTTTCCTACAGTCCACCACACTTGCTCATTAATGTGGCATATTTCTGAATTTGTCAAAAGTGCATAATGTTGCTCTCCAAAGAAGAACATGCATCTAAATTTTGATTAATTTTTACTTTTTTTTATATGCATCATTTGAACACTGCAGCTGCTGTTTACATTGTGTGAATTTCATGATGAATGGACCAATAGAAATGGCCCAGAACTGCTTGGAAAAAAGTCTGGCTCCATTGACTTACATTAAAACTAAATTAGCTTGTTTGCCCTGTCCTATGAAGTGGACACTTTGGAGATACTTGTTTTTCTTGTTTTTCTGTCCTCCAATACAGGACAGCCAATCAGAACAGAGTTAATTTACAATCATCTGTATTAACAGCACAATAATAAAAGCAGGCTATTTAATTCTAAGGGATAAAGAGAGCCTTTAAAGTTGTCATGTAAAAATACATTAGGGGTTTTTATTAATCAAAAATTGGTCTCTTAATCAGCCATTTTTATTTGGACTGTTTGTGTGGTTTATGTTAATTTACGCACACTGTGAAGCACTTTGGGTTACATTTGCAACCATGAAAGGTGCTATATAAACCAAATAAGCCTTATTATTGTCAAACATCTGTGTTTGTGCAGGTTATTCTCTGCTGGTCAGTGTACACGTTTACGGCGCCCACATATGGCCCGGTTGAGTATCCACAGTGGGGCATTGCTCTGGGCTGGTGCATGACTGCATTCTGCCTGGTGTGGATCCCAATTGTAGCAGTCTGGAAGTTTGTGAAGGCCAGCGGGAACCCCTGGCAGGTAATGCACCTTATAATAATAGCTTGACAAAGCTATTAGACATTTATGTTCTTCTGCCATGATTTCATGATTCATTTTCGTTGTAGCGTCTCAAGTCGGTGTGCTCCCCCACTGAGGACTGGGGTCCTTACCTGGAATGCCACAGAGGCGAGCGCTATGGCCAAGCAAGGATGAACGACACAAATGTCTATGTGATCCCAAACAAAGATACGCGACTGTAAGATTGTTGTTGGTAAATATTTGTATTTTGTAAAATTTGTATTCAGCTTGTTTTAAGCTGTAAAGTTTACAACACTTTGTGCAGTGGATTGTGCAGTATCACCTACTGCTCCTCCAATACACAATTCCAGTCAAACGTTTGAGTACACTTGCTAGAAACTTGTATTGGCTTTGGTTTTAAACATGTGGACTTGTGCAAATATCTTTCTGGAGGAAAGCAAAATCTTCTCATCTTCTCAGTCTTCTCATATTCAAGGATCTGAATTTGAAAAATAATAGTTTACTTTGCATATTAAAGCCATTTGGAAACATAGATTTATTAGGGTACATGTAAATGTAACATGAAACAATTTTTACATAAAATATCAAGTCAACATATTAATATGTCATCTAGAACGTGAGAAATGAGCAAAACATTAGTCACCTTGCATGTTGCAGGTCGTAGTAACTTCAGGCTCCTGCAGATGGCATTGCTAAAGTATGATGGGGCTATAAATACCTGCGGGGTATACCGACGGGATTCGTAGACTGAGAAGAGGTGGTACAGTGCAGTGATGTCTGGTTCGATGTGTGGAAAATGGGTTACACAGCAGATGTTAATGATTGGAAATTTGAGTGATTGCAATTTCACGTGCCAAAGACCATAGTGTGAAGGAAGTAGCTGAATATACAGGTGTATGGAAGCGTACGGTCATACAGGTCTACCAGCAGTGGCTAAAAATCCCAGTCTACAGGAAACTGTCCTCAGAATTGTACCAGGTAAGGCATCCACCAAATCTGGCCCAACTGCACAATTCTTGAATGCAAGAGTGTCTGAACATTGATGTTGCCTTGTCCAGTCCATGCCAAATCAAATCACAACTGTTATTCATGTTCGAGGAGGTATTACAGCCTATTAGGTACGTATCAGTCACAGGTGACTATTTTTTGTCAGATGAGCCTATGTGTATATACTTAAATCCTTAAGTTTGTTTGTTAATTTCATCATTTCGGTGTGTAAGCATGTAATTGGTTTCAGCACCGCTTCAACAGTGTTTTGTTGCCATCCTGCGGTCGCTGCGTTAAACACTGTTTGCTTTTTCTGGTACTGCGGTCTGTTTTCACACAAGTGCAGACTGAGAAACACGAAAATATTACATGCACTGAAAAACCTGATTACTGAGCATAATCAGATCAGATTTCTGGGCTTTAATCCAGTCTAACAGTTATCTAACAAATATGCAGTATCTAAAAGTGTGCTGCTTACATGACTATTTGAATAATCAGATAACTGCAAATAGGCGATTATGGTTAGATTATTAAGTGTGTGAAAGCATCAGCAGCGGCGTAGTCCTAAGTACAGTGAGCATATTATAAATCTGTGCCAGCCCATCATGCACAGTCACCTCTGTGTACACACAGAGCCAGATGCGTTTTCTTTGTTTTCATACATTGAAACATACATGTTCGTTCATATTAATCATCCAGTTTACCATGCAACTGTATCCTGTTCTTTTTCTTGCACTGTTAAAGGTTTTTAATGCCACGCTTGTTTTTGACCAGATACAACATACAAAATTTGGGGAACACTTACTAAGGGGTACTGCTGATAAGACTATATAGCACCTATGTAAGCTTGTCTTGACAACTGACATAACCCTTCATTAATGTAGTGAATGACTCATTTTTGGAAGAAGCATTAATAAACATGAATGCATGGTTATGTCAAGCTTATGTATGTGCTATGTAGCATTATGAAAAGTACTCCACAGTAAGGTGTTTACTGAAATCTGATTATCTACAAGGCTCAGTAGTCCTCAACATCAGTAGTCCTCTTGTCCAACATTTGACACAGTTTTTGAAAATTATTTTTAAGCCATTGTCTGTTGTTTTTTTACAAGAGTACTCCTTAAACTACACTCCAAGAACAGGTCTGGGGCTACAGTGGGCATCAAAACAAAACACAGCATCAAAACAAAGATACCCCTCCCTTCAGTGCTTCTTCAGACGCTCCTATCCCACATTTATGGGGGAGCATTTCCGAGGTGGGCGAGGCTAAGCTGGCAAACTTGGGTTAGACCCACTTCATTCGTTTTTCATTGGCAGAGTCGGTGCTGCATAAAAACACAGAATGTGGACCGTGAGAAGATATTCTCAAAAAGCATATTGGATTAAAATCACTTTGCATCTTTAAGGGATGCAAACATGTCAACATCGATGAGAGTCTCTAAGGAATCCATGCTGTCCTGAGAGCCCAGTATAAGAACAGTGTTCCTTATGAAGTGTCTGGTGAATGTAAAATATTGATTATGTGAAGGTTTACACTGTTTAAACTTCAGATAATCACAAAACTCTAAGCAAGAGTGCAATAGTTCATAACTTCATAAGCACTTAGCACAGCACTTAGTACAGTTGCCCTCCCAATCTGTGCTGTACTGTTTTAGTTTTAGTCCTCAGCATTACACAATGCTCATAATGTATATAATGTCAAGTTCTTTGTTGTTGTTTTTTTTGTCTTCTTTTCTTTTGTCTGAAATGAGTGATTTTAATGGTGTTAAATTCAGTGTTCTGGGGGTCTCTAGTCTTTGTTCTAGTGTCATTTCTGTTCAAATCATCCTCAAAAAAAGCAGTTATTTGGTATTTGTAATAAAAATGCACACAAATGTTTTCTCCCTGAATATGACTTGATTAGAGGTCTTACATTGTGCTTTAGATGGTATATGATGACATACCATCATTTATTTTGTTTGCCTGTGTTATATGGAGACAATAAAACAATAAGGTCGAGAGACAGAGCCTGGCTTTGCTGGTTTTCTTTTAGAATGGATGAAGGAACTATCAGACGACTCACATTAACAGCAGCCTGCTGGCATTCTAAGTTTCAGACATGGATTTAGGCCCAATTGCTGCAAGAGCAGCTAGCATCGAAGACCAGGCCGGTGGCACAGTGCTCCAGGTAGATCACGCCCTGGCTGCAGCTGTAGAAGGTGCTCTTGTTGGTCGGGGACAGGGGACAGTCCGTTAGCCTTGCCAGCATAGAACCGACTGCTTCTACTACAGCTGCTGCCACTGTTGCTGCTGCTACTGCTGCCACTGCTAGGCTGAGCTGTGGCAGCGGTGATGGGTGGCAGGGAGTCGGCAGGGGCAGAGCAACGTGCGCTGGAAGAAGAGAGTGTTAGAACAAGTAGAAATAGAACTCTCTCTTTATATAATTTCATACAGATGCCAACGTTTTGCCTATGACTCACTCTGGCCAGTTCCCAGGTCAGTCTTCGGGGTGTTGATCAGAGGCTATTCAGGTCACCTTTTCATCAAAGAACAGCTGTGTAAGAGTGTCTGAAATGACAGGTGGCTGAAACAGAAATATGCCTACTTTTTCCCTATCACTTTGATGTGTGAAAAAGCATATCCACTACTTTTCTTGTTTTTTTTTTTCAAAAAATGAAATTAGATTTGATTCAACTTTATTGTCATTGTGCAGACTACAGGTCCACAGAGCCAATGAAACGCAGTTAGCATCTAACCAGAAGTGCAAAATACAGTGTTATTTACATATAAAGTGCAGGAAGTAACCATAGCAAGCAATGCAAGGTTACAGCATGTACAATTATAGACAGTGGAGTGGAGGAAAATACAGATCTAGTATAAATATAATATACATATGTACAGAGTCAGTGGAGAAAATACAATGTAGATCGTATGAACTGTAAGAGCAACAAATGTGCAGAGTAAAAGATACATGACAGTTAACATATACACAGTATGTACGGTATCTGTGCAGATAAGAATAGTGCAGTAATAGACATAGACATAGTAATAGACAATTATGAATAGTGCATAAAGGCATAAAGTACAGTTCTGTGCAGTGAGTGCAATGATGCAGTTAAAGTGGCATTAAAGTTAAAGTTAAAATACTGTATAAGCTAAAAAAAGGAAACAAAGACATAAAAAGAAGCACACACTTGCACATGCTAAATCAAATAAAGCTTTAAAACCTAGCAAGCAGTAATGATATACATGATATATATTCTCCATGTACTCCGGCTGCAGCATATGCACAGCATTTAAAAGGGTGAAATGAGTGTGCTGTAATAGTGTATTGTGTGTGTAAGTAAAACACCATATATCATTAGAATAAATGCACATGTAAACAAAAATACAGTAAAAATAATAAGAATTCCTTGATTTTGTTTACATCATAAATAACTTCATAAATATATATACAATATATACAGTAATGCATATTAATAAATGTAAATATTTTTGAAAATGCCATTTTTCTGCAAATTTTAGTGGGTTGTTTTTATTTATTTGCTGATTTTTAACACACTAAAAACTTTTGCAGATGCCACATTTTATGTTTTTGTCATCCCCAAAATGTTAAATTCAGCCAGTAAACAGTAATAGTGCATTAAATGTGCAGAATTGCGTTCTCTACAGAGCACTATTCAGTGGGAGGCAGTAGTTTGTAGTGAGCCAGAAACTGCACATATAACCGTATTAGTGTCATATTAAGTATATTAATATAAATGTATGTATATTAATTTATACATGTACAAAGAAATACATCACAGTAGCATGCTAATTTAACATCTTCCGTTTCAGACAACATAATATTTTCTAAAAGTTGGTTTTATTTGTCTGGTGGGCCGCTACGCTTTGGGGGCGGAGAAGGTTGAGACCCCCTGAGCTAGAAGCCTGTAGTGCACGAGCGAGCGCACAGGTAAGGTTGTAACCGCTCCAGGCCAGAGGGGGCGATATACACCTACTGTCACGCCCCTTCATCCCCAGTTAAACCAGGCGAAGAACAGTAGCGTAAGCGGAGCACCGTGGGCACCGTGTCAGTCCAAAATGAACAAACTGGAGCATTTGAATTCGTTTCTGACGGAGCGGTTAATGTTAGTGGCCGGAGAGATATTTGAAGCGTTTAAAGACTCAGTCAGCGAATATCAGGGAGAGATAGAGCGCATTAAGGAGGAGAACCGATGTCTGAGGAAAACGCTGGCTGAAATTGACACTAACAGAGTTGAACCACGAGCAGGTACTTTCACTACAGTAATATCCATACGAGGCGAGTTAACAGTAATGTTTATCAGCCGCAAACTCCCATAATACTACTGTCTCTCTGAGTGAAATACTCCCATTTTCAGGAATACATTGTAAACAGTCGTTTGATTTCTTGTGTTCATGATGTTCACGGATTTTCTGTTGTATTAGTTGTGCTGTAAGTTTCAGATCAGCTCCAGAATGAATTTTTTTTTTGTCCCTTCTTGTTCATTCTGCAGCTAAGGCTGATAATGTTGGTGTTGTTTGCCTGCAAAGAATCAGCTAAAGGGCCAATTTCATGGAAGGTGTAAATTTACGTCTGTTGGTTCATGTAATATGTAAACATGGTTAAAGTTTTCCCACCCATCAGTCATAACATTAAAACCACCTCATTGTTTTGCACACTCATTGTCCATTTTATTAGCTCTACTTACCATATAGGTTCACATTGTTGTTTTACCATTACAGACTGTAGTCTTATCTGTCTCCCTGTGTACTTTATTACCCTGTGCTTCAATGGTCAGGACCCCCACAGGACAACCAGAGACCAGGTATTATGTGGGTGGAGGATCTTTGTCAGCGCTGCAGTGACACTGCTGACTTGGTGGTGGTGTGTTAGTGTGTGTTGTGCTGGTGTGAGTGGATCAGACACAGCAGTGCTGCTGCTGGACTGTTTAAACACCTCAGTGTCACTGCTGGACTGAGAATAGGCCACCACCCAAAACTATCCAGCCAGCAGCGTCCTGTGGGCAGCGTCCTGTGGGCACTGATGAAGGACTAGAGGATGACCAACACAAACTCTGCAGCAAGTGCAGATGAGCTATTGTCTCTGACTTTACACCTACAAGGTGGAGCAGAAAGGTAGAAGTCTCTAATAGAGCGGACAGTCAGTGGACACAGTGTTTAAAAACACCAGCACAACACACACTAACACACCACCACGTCAGTGTCACTACTGTGCTGAGAATGACCCTTCACCCAGTTAATAACTGGTCTGTGGTGGGGGTCCTGACCATTGAGGAACAGGGTGAAAGGGGGCAACCAAAGTATGCAAACAAACTGATGGACTATATGGAGCTGAAAAAAATGGATTTACAGTATGAGGAGGTGGTTCTAATTTTGCGGCTGATCAGTGTATGCTCTCCAGTAAGCTACACAACCAGGTGGTTTTAAATCCTTTGTTTTTGTGATGTTACATGTATCTCCTGGTTCACTCCAGGAGGCTGACTCCCAGCATTCATGTTGAAGGAGAGCTTGACCTGCTTTTTATTAGCCTTTTCTTATTGTAGAGACAACAGTCAAAGCACAGAACCTAACAACTGTGTGAAATAACATTACTACCTTACTGCTTGATCTACTATTTGGTCTTGGTTGTTAACCAAGGCAACAGTAATAATAACGATAATAGCAATAAATGCAGTAACGGTACAGTTATACTAACAGTAGACAGTTCTTCATTAACTCGACTGTTCATTTTAATAATAGACTACCCATGTTTGATGGCTGATCTGTTCAGAGTTTATCAGTTTCTAAAAAGTTATGAGAAATAATAATAGATAGTAAAACTACTGCTACACTGAAGCATCCAAAGCATCCATGTTTAGACTGCTGCCGTATTGTGTCAGTGGCATATCTAATACTGCCAGAAGGACTTGAGTCAAGTTATTTATTACTAAATTGGTCTCACCTGTGGGAAATGAAAACGTCATTTATTTAACTAATAATAATAACAATAATAATAATATAATACCGTGATTGACTTCCAACCTGTCCAGGATGTTTTGTACCTTATGCCCAATAAGCGCTGGGATAAGCTCCAGGACCCCTGCAACCCGGGAGGAGAAGCGGTTTAAATTATATAATAATAATAAGAAGAAGAAGAAGAAGAATTGTTTACCTCCATAAAATTCATATTGTCATCTTGAGTAGAACAGTCTCTTTATTTGAACTGCTTTTTTGGGACAGAGAATCAGACCAGCAGTCATATATCATTTATCATCTTAAAAGGCCCCTGTGCTCCATTGTTCTCTGTGCTCCATTGTTCTCTGTGCTCCATTGTTCTCTGTGCTCCATTGTTCTCTGTGGTTGTGTGTACCAAAAATGGTACCATTTTCCAACCTCTCTTATCCCTTAGAATGTTTTTGTACTGCATCTTTAGGACATGTGATAAATGATATTTGAGCCCTGTTCTGATTGGCTGGCATACATTGTGTCTAATTTAAAAGAAGCATTTTGAGGTTTAACACTCCTTCGAGCATCAGTATGAGTAGGTGGGGCTAAAGTACTGTAGGCTGAATAGGGGGGACATATATAAATGAATTAATTCTTGTCAGAGTTCAATACAGGCGGCTTTTGCAGCTCAGTTTGCATATATGGACTTTATAAATAGATATTTTTTTTCTTTCCATGATGTGGGCCTTTTAAAGACAATGCAACAAGACAGCCTATTTCATTCTAGGGATTAAAGAGACCAGAAAATGATCAATGTTTTGATGCATAGATCCACACAAATGTTACAAGTTTATGAGTGGATGCAAGGAAACCACTAAAATTACAGGACAGATATTAGATATGGGCCATTTTAGTTCTGTTTTTTTCTGTGTGCACAAGAGTTAGCTTTTCTAGTTCAAGTCAGGTGTAATTATATAGTGTTTTTTTCCCAAAAGACATTGTCGCAGTACCACTAAACTAATGGTGTTGTACTTTAATCCTGTCCCTTTTTCCCCCCGCAGGTTCCCAGACCAGCTATGCGGATGGAGTTAGGAAGCACAGTTCAAACCCTGAGCCTCTGGACTCTGAGCCTTCAGTAATACAAGTAAAGCTGGAGCTCGCAACTCTAAAGCAGGAATGTGAGCCCCCACCATCTTTGAATAACACATACACATGCACTTCTAGCCCCACAAAGAGTGCTCATGGTCCAGAGCCAGCTTGGAATATTTCAGAGAAACCTCTAGTCTTGGAAGAGAAAGAGAAAGATGATGGAGGTCTGAATACTGACTCAGTACTTATGGTCAAAGCAGAACCGGATGAATCCCAAACCTTCACTTCCAGTAACAGGCGCTTAGCAGGAGAGCAAGACAAAGCAGCAAACGCTCAGGCCGGAGATGAACAAGACCCTCTTTCGTGCTCGTATTGTGACCAGGCGTTCGATGAGGTTTCTCATCTAGCTTCGCATTTGCAGAGTCACATGGTTTTGTTTAGCTGTGAGGTGTGTGGTAAGTCCTTCAAGAAGAAAGGGACCCTGAGGACCCATATGATCGTGCACCAGAAAGAGAGGCCCTTTCGCTGCAAGTTGTGCGGGAAGTCATACAGTTGTGCCAAAGTTCTGAACGTGCACCTTATAAGCCATACGGGAGAGAGACCCTTTGGTTGTGGTTACTGTGAAAAGCGCTTCAAACTGAAAAGTCACCTGAAAGAGCACGAAAGGATCCACACGGGCGAGAAACCCTTCAGCTGTCCAGTGTGCAGGAAGTGTTTCAGCAGGTCGAATGCCGTCAAGATACACATTCGGAGTCGGCATCGCGAACAGTTACAGTTATCGCTGAGCTGATAGACAAGCAAAGGAGAAAAAGCCTGATCTTTTGTTTGGTGTTCAGATCTTTTTGGGCAGTCATCTAGATGTTGTCAGTAGGAGGCGCAATGAGAGTGCTCCTAGAATTTTGAAGAGTGAGCTCAGAACCTCTCCTTCTATGAGACTTGGTGCTTTTACCAAGTAGTGACACATACTGGACTAGGTTCATAAAACACACCGCCAGATTTACTGTGACTTTATGCTTGGGCTAGATTTGACTGAGCAGGATTTCAGATTGGCAGATGTAACTGGAACTGAACTTCCTGCCTCAAATTTGATGTTCTCAGTATCCTTCTCCATTGTGTAAAAAGATGAGTGAACCGAAATGAGACATGTTTAGATGCCAGTTGCATGTTACAATTGGTTTTATTGCAGGCAGTTTTAGCTTTTGATGAAAGTGTTCAATCTACAGTGAATTTTAAAAAAGTAAATCAGTTATGAAATCATGTATGAAAACGTTTTTGCTACTACTCAAAGTTTACAAAATAAATACCTAATTTAAGTTTAATACTTACTGGAGGAATTTGAAATTGTATATGCTAATTGAAGAATGAAATATTTACTAGTTGACTTTTTTAACTTGGAGGTGGGTGAAATGGCAAAGAATGGGGGAAAAAAACATGATACTTTCATGATAGATTTTCAGACATCTGATCAGTTGGAACAGAGACAAAAGAACCAGCAGTGCTCCATTTAAAAAATACAGCAACATTGTATTGACTAACTAACATGAAGTAATACATTAGTTAACGTGAAGTAATACATTTACAAAAGTTACAATGCTTAAGTAAACGTGTAACAACTACATGTGTACTTAACGTTAGTTAAGCGTTGTTAATGTATTACTTCTTGTTAACTAATGCATTACTTCAGTCAACACTTAATACAAGTTTTACCAAAAACGCTGTTAAATACTGTGAATACAGTTCTTTTATACTGTATGATTCCAATTAAACTGGATCACGATAAGCATAGTACAGTATATTGTATTGTGTCCTACTTTATCATGATAATGGTGTATATTGTCATATTGCCCAGCCCTACTTAAACTGCATATCTGAGATCAGGAAAACAGATGCTGAAGTAATTTTCCATTGTAATCAAAATTTCAGCATGACACAATTCATCATTTTTTAAACTGTAATTCATGTTAGTAAAACGTGCTGTCAATTCATTTCTCCTCACGGGTAGTGTTTCCTCAGAATGTCTTCTGTCCAGAATATCCCATCTTCTGAATGGCCAGTTCCTAATTCCTCTGACTGTATCAGTCGCTGGTCATCATCTTCCTCTGTTACCTTCAACACCTTCAAGTTTAGTGGTCTTTTCTAATTAATCAGTTCTTCTTAGAATATGGAAAACAGAATAGCCTCAGTTTGGTTATCTGGGCTTCCAGTGAGAGATGAGGCTTGATTTGTTCAAAGATTCATTCATTTGCCTTCTTTGTTGTCTAAGAGAAGTCTTAACCGACACTAAAGCTCAAACGCGTCTTTAGTTTTCTAGTCTCACTTGGTTATTGCCCAGATTTCACTTCCATAAGGAACCACAGAGAAGACCACAGCCTGGACAATTCTGGTCTCTGTTTATAAAGACAACTCGTTGCTTTTGAAGATCTTTTCAAGCTCCTTTTTAAGATCTGAATGCCAGTCGGATCGTGTCGTGTTTCTTGAGTGCTGGATTATAATAAATTGGAAAAAGGCATGGATTCACACCAATGTGAAATGAAATCTTATCTTAAATCTAATTTTGTTCTAGTAGCAACAACATTTCCCATTAAAATCGTCTTTGTCAAGCAGTTTACTACTATTTGTCTGCATTTCTACCTTTAGAGTTTGTAGCTCCATTTCTGAGAATTCAGATTTTCTTTGTTTTGTATTTCAAATAGCAGGATTTCTCGCTTAGCCTGATATTTGTGACCTAATTTACATGTAGATTTTGACTGATTCCTGCCTAAAACACCCATGAAAATTAAATAGCATTAAAAAACACAGGCATGCTAATCATGACCATGTGACTTTATCAATAGCTCTTATGTTGCACATTTTCCATGCTGTTGTGTTTGTACTGTTTTATGAATCTGGCCCACGTTATCTGCTTTGTTTTTGATGTTGCTGTCATCTTACTTTTTGACCTCCTGCTAGATGTTCTTTAAGTTTCGTTGAGTTTTATGTCTATGTGTCTGTCCTGTGATAGACTGGCAGCCTGTCCAGAGTGTTTCCTGCATGTTTCCTGCCTTACGTCTAATCAGTGCTGGGATAGGCTCCAGCAGCCCCTGTGACCCAGAAGGCTAAAAGGCTTATGTATGAAAACAAAGGCTTACTGGCCCTCAGTCATCAAAGCTGCATACAGTAAAATCTGATCGTAAAATGAGCACACACAAATTTGTTTAATCTTTTATGTATATGTACGATCAGACTCGCATCATGATAGTTTAACAGCCTAAACAAATGCTTGATTTGTAGTTAACAGACCAAAACTATTATTGATATCACATATCTCTAAAAATGAGTAACATGGAACATAGCCAGCCTCTCATTAACAGCAATAATATAGTGTTAGCAGTGCACTCACTAGCTGCTGAATGCTGTCATTTTAGTGTCTCTTTACTGAAACATCTACTTGTGTGCTTCAGGCAAACTGTATGAAAATTAGGTGCTGGCCTTGATTTCACAAACAGAAGCTGATTTAATCTCTGTTGTATTGTTTCTATGTCATCAATTAGATGCAGACTGGTTTGAACATCATTAAAGACAGTCACATATGTGCTTGTGTTATGTAACTCTGACGGGTAAGGGCCAGTATCCCGATATTAATGATTAATATATTTGAACAAATATATATGGTATGTATTTATCAGCAGAAAATTAAATGAAAACATCTGACGGAAATGAATGTTATAATTCCTAAGTCAGGTGGATGCAGTCCCGATTCGTCCTGGTTTGTGCATCGGCCAACATGTACATGAAAAATACTGGACATCAACATCTGCATCTTACGATTTCTGAGCATCCCCACAACAAACATTATTTTCTAAATGATCATTTTTTTACTTACATAGCAAATATTAGAAGCTTTTATATTTTTATCTCTGTAGTTCATAAGAGCATAAATGAATTGGGACAACATGAAAATCGCAAGGATGTTTTTTTACCAAGATTTGTTGAACTTCTGTATAGAAATGTTTTTAAAAACTGAAAATGAATGTCCTGTGCTTTATTTGACATTAAAACATGACATCAACAGTTCCCTTTTTTCCTTTTGTTGATTAATGCAATTAATGTAATTTCCTAATGTAAGCGCGGGTAATTGTAATTGGTGAATATGTGGCTGATTTCCTGGACCCAGATTAAGCCTAATTTAGACTAATTAGATATTTTAGTGGGAAAACACCACCTATGTACAGTCCATGCAGTGTCAAGTGTTCCTTAATGTTTAAATAAAAGAATTTGACAAACACTCATAATCAAAAAAATAGTTGCACCCAGAAGGAATAAACTGACAGGAATGAAATTCAGTGGATAGGTTTGACATTGTGAGACATGCAAATGTTTCAAGTATCACGCTCGACCAAACATGTGACTTGCGCAAGGACAGGCCTTATCGCTGTCCCTGACTGACCCAACAGCCATGACTCTGGACATTCAGCGAGCAGTGATGCCCTCCATGAGACATCCTGCTAGTGCCAGCACCATTGGCAGACGGCTTTACGACGCAGGACTACATGCATGCGTACTGTTACGACGACTGCCCTTAACACCACGTCAGCGTCACCAAAGACTGCAATGGTGTTGTGCCAGAATGTCATTTAGTGACTCAGAATGGCAGCGGGTCATCTTCACTGACGAGTCCCGCTTTTGTCTTGGTGGAGACGACCAACAATTCTGTGTGTGGTGAGAACACACAAGATGAACAGTTTGTTGTCACGTGTCACATGTCCAGAAGGCCTGGTGTCACTCCACCTCCACCCCTACTGCAAAACCTGCAGGAACTGCGAGAGAATATTCAAGCTGCATGGGATGGATTATCACAGGATACCATTAGGAACCTCTACAACTCAATGCTGAGATGAGAAGTGCAAAACAAATTCATTTCAGAAAGCAAAATTACAAAAGCAAAATAATTTTACAAGGCAAAAAAAAATTACATTTCAGAAAACAAAATTACAAAAATAAAAACAAATTTACAAGACGTGAAACAGTTTTACAAACAGCAAATCCTGACGGAAAGGGTAGGTCTAACACACAGGAAGTGCTTGTTGTGGACCCTTGGTAGAGTGAGTGGCGTTTGGGATCGTGGCAACTCTAAAGCATGTTTTGTCCATTTTGTGGCATTTTAAGATAGCTAGCGGGTTATCCACTATAGCTGGCGTTACCGCCCACTTACTTTCCTTAACATTTCCAAAGTGGTTTAGACGTCGCCTGTTCGTCTCTTTCTTCCGTCTGCTCTTTAAAAAACGCTAAAGATCTTCTACAGGAAATACAAAAGCGTGCCAGCTGGCTAAAATGGGTGCCACAAAATGGACAAAACATGCTTTAGCATCGTGACCATCCCAAACTCCATTCCCTCTACCACCGAGAAACAGTTTGATTGACAAGGGTCTGCAACAAGCACTTCCTGTGTTAGACCTCCCCTTTCCGTCAGAATTCGCAGTTTGTAAAAGTGTTTCACGCCTTGTAAATTTGTTTTTATTTTTGTAATTTTGTTTTCTGAAATAGATCATGCATATAGAAACAAGAAGTGGTCTTAATGTTACGGCTGAACTGTACAGACAACACCAATAGAAATAGAGGCTATGGGCCCTTTAAGCTCAAGCCGTGCGTTTGGAAGAAAGTGCGTTGAGGTTCCGGCAGATGGCGCTGTCGTATCACCTCTGATTTTACTCCCGTTAAACACAGGAAGAAGAAGAAGCCGCGGAGGTTCAGTTTGCAATGGCCTGCTCTGTGAAAATGGCTCAATTAGAGACTCTGAATTCGTTTTTCTGTGAACGTTTACTGGCGGTCGCTGCAGAGATATTTCAAGCAGTAAAGGACACTCTGTCTGAGTACCAGGACGAAGTAGACCGCTCCAAACGGGAGATTGTTTACCTGAGAAAAATGCTAGCCGAAGTTAGCATCAGCACGGGAGCAGGTGAATCATTTGCTCAGTTCCCAACTGTAACAGAAACTAACTTTGTGACCTCGCCACAACTGTTAACACATTTCTAAAACTACAACAAACAAGACTGTTTTACTGTGTATCTGCTTGTATTCTTTATTATAATATTGAATTATTTCAGTTGAACAAGGCTCTAAATGTGCCTGACAGCTTCATTTCCATCGAGCTAACGTCAAGTTAATAATGATAGTTATTATTTCAGCTGTTGCTTATTAACCAAGTGCATTAGCCTCATGGCTACAGTGCAAAACCAAAGAAGCACCCGTAAGATACACATGTCTGAACTGCATTTGTGCTGTGAAATATATATATATATAATTTTTTTTTTTTTTTTTTTTTTCTCAGTGAACTCTTACTTTCCAGGCATCTGCGCTAAAAGTGCACCAGTACTCTCTTGAGTGTTGATTCTCAGCCCTGGTCCTAGAGGCACCCTGCCCTGCACATGTTGGTGCTTTCCCTGCTCCCAACACACCTGATTCAACTCATCAGTTCATGAGTTGGGTTTTTTTTTTTTAATTGTAGGGGGTGTGTTGAAAGTAGGGGTCCACTAAAATGTGCAGGGCAGGGCAGTGTACCTCCAGTACCAGGGTTGGGAAACACTCCTACAGAGACATGGCTTTCAAATCGTGAATTCGTTCGGAGTGGTTTGATGTGAAATGGTTTCTTTACAATGATCAGGGGTGGTGATATCTACAACACAGCCATTTTATTTACTATCCAAAATCATCAGTGAACCTACATGTGCCTTCAGTGTTTTTTATATGGAATGTTGATGATGGTTAAAATCTTGGCAAAATCTTTCTCTGCCTTACTGTGCCCTGCATGTACTCCTCCACCATACATGGATCAAAATACATGGATTAAATTACACTGTGGGCCAAATATTTATCACGAAACTAGCATAAATCAATCTCAGTTTTAGGCCTCAAGTGGTGTATTCCTAACCATTTCATGAAGTAAGTTTCTGTAAGAGAGCTTTTAGGGGCATTAAACTCTTTAAACATGTTTTCTGTCATCACCACAGTGAACAGTGCTGTGTTGTCAGTTTTCTCTAAAATGAAGCTTTTTACATCAAAGCACTCTGAATGACACTGAGTGTGTTTACATGCACGTAATAATGCAATAACTGCAGGAAATCCAGTTTTGTCAGTAATCTGACCAACATGTTTACGTTTGACTTGCGTATTCAATTCTGGGTCTACATGAGTTGGACAATAATCAGATTTGTGCTTTACAACCAGTCAATAACTCAAAGAACAAAATGTGGCATAAAAATCAAACGTCATAAAAAACACTTTTTTTGCTATATTAAACACTGCTCGTTTACTTTTGGGACCTTGGTCTGCTTTCATTCTTTCTGGACATGTGGCGTGTGACAACAAACCGTTCATCCTGGCACTGACCACGGTGCCTCCACACACTGATTTGTTGGGCGTCTCCACCAAGACCAAAGCGAGACTCGTCACTGAAGATGACCCGCTGATATCCCGAGTCAGTCCATTACAGTCTGGCATGACACCCTTGCAGTCTTTGGTGACTGGCGTGGTGTTACAAGTAGTTGTCGTAACGTCTGCGTGCATGTAGTCCTGTGCCATGCAGCCGCCTGCCGATGGTGCTGGCACTAACAGGATGACTCATGGAGGTCAACATTGCTCACTGTTTTGTCTGCAGTTGTGGCTGTTGGGTCAGTCAGGTACAACGATAAGGCGCGTCCTTGCTTATGTCACATGTGCAGCCGAGTGTGAAACTTGAATCATTTGCATGTCTCACAATGTCAAACCTACCCACCAAGTTTCATTCCTGTCGGTTGATTCCTTTTGGGTGCAACTATTCTTTTGATCACCAGTTTATTAAAACATATTCAGTCTACACTACAGTACAGACTGTTATTGTAGTAGACTGTAGGTAAAATCATATTCTGTGTAGGATATACATGGGGACTGAAATGACAAGAATTTAGTGTTTTCAATTGACATTGTATCCTTGCTGTAATATGTATTGTGTATTTTCTACAGATGCACAGACAAGCCAGACAGATGAGTGTCCTGTTGAGCAGCACAATTCCAACCAAGAGCCACTGGAATCTTCAGTGATCCAAGTGAAGCTGGAGCTTAGTACCATGGAGCAGGATACTGAAACACAACAGCCCTCAAGTGATGCATCCACTTGCTATGTCCCTGCAGATGCCGTCAAGGCTAGTGAACCACCCCACTACAAAACGAGTGCTATGGCAGAGCAGACAGAGGATATTGGCGTACGTATGGACTCGCATGTCACAGTCAAATTGGAGCAGTGCCCAGATGAGTTAAACTCCTGCGCGGTCCAAACTGAAAGTTTATGGAGTCATTTCAGGAACACGGAAGATGAACCAGGCCCCCATCCGTCCTCTCAGTGTGACTTTTCTCACCAGACCTTTCACTTGCAAAGCCCCTCTACAGAAAATGTGTTTCATTACAAGGCATGTGGCAAGCCTTTCAAAGGTGGGCTTCTGAAAACCCACATGGTAGTGCACCATAAAGCGAGAACGTATCGCTGCGATTTGTGTGGGAAGTGCTACAGTACTTCATATGCACTCAAACTCCACCTGAGGACTCACACAGGGGAAAGGCCCTATACCTGCAAGTTCTGTGTGAAGACGTTCAATCAGAAAGCTCACGTGAAGGAACATGAGAGGATCCACACAGGTGAAAAACCCTATAGTTGTTCAGTGTGTGGAAAACATTTCAATCGGACGTATCAGGTGAAAGTACACATTCGGAATTATCATCCAGATGAGGTGGCTACTATCATCAGAAGTCGACAACATAAGTGATAGTTGGGAAAGATCTCAGCCTTATGTTTATTGCACATCAGGAGTTCTTATACTTTTTTTCTTTCTGCGCCATTAAAGGCTCAGAGTGATGAATACAATGTTAAGTTATGCACACATCCTAACAGTATGTGCTACCATGCAACGCCTTTTTTTTTTTTTTTTTTTTGGATATTTGATCTTACTGTGAGCTGTGGACAAGAAATTACTGCTTTGCATCAAATGACTTTTTTTTTTTTATTCTTGTTCAGAGCTATGTTTTTTTGAAATTAAGTTTACTGCTGATCTTTTTGGAATGAACATACCGTACGGATCATTTTGAGGCTGTTCTGCTTAGTCTGTATAATTGACCAGAAACCTCTTTCCTGTTGTACACTGTGCTTTTTGTTTTACTAGACAAGTAAAGTTTTGGGGTGTAGTGTGAAGAATAAATAATTGAATAAGAACTGAGCGCTGTTTTGCTAAGTTTGCTTATGCTCACTGGTGCCCTTGTGATGCTTAATTTGATCATCTCAAAATTGATTAGGCATATCTACATTGAGACTCTGATGAGGAGTGCAAATTTTGGTCCAGATCGGCCTTAAGGGGGCACTGCAGTGCTCAAAAACCCAAAAAATCATTAACAATGCTATTACCTTGATGTTTTAAGGTTTACAGAATAACTTTGTATTTACATGTCATGTCAGAAACTGTACTCTGATATTTTGATTACTGATTTGATTGCTAATATTTTGACTTATTCTTTCAAAGAATACAGCCCATTATATAGAGGTCAAAACTTTGTTGAAGGCCCCTGAACATTAATCACAACACATGGTGATCAATTCACTGAGATCCTGTATGCCAAAAAGACACTTATTGGCCCACTGGGCCTAATTATGGCATGCATATTAAAGGGGTAAACTTTACTAGCATGTCCCTGAGCGTCCTAGCCAAAATAGCAATATTGAGCTAACTTGCAAAGAAAGCTTGGACCCCGCGAATTTCATTATAATTTGCAGCTATAATAATTATTATTTTTATTATAATAAGTAGTAGTAGTGTTTATTATTAAGAATAAACAGTAATAGACAATTGACATGGATTTTGATGGAAAAGTAAGTCAAATGTAACTACATTTACAGTGTTTAGCATGCTCTTATGTAGTGTGACTCAGTACAGCCTATTCATTTTACAGGTTGGGGCCTTGCCTAGGCAGGGATCAAACTCTAGTTTGCAGAGTGCAGGGCAGAGGTATATCACTAGCTACTTACACTTCAGTTGTTTTAAATACCACAGTATTTGTTTATCAAATTATGCACACATCTAAACACAGTTATTTATCAAGCCCTGTTTATTCCAGGCCTTCCAATAACTGCTTAGGAATCCTTACTTACCCAGGCTTTCAGGTCCTTCAGCTGAAACATTGAAGGGTGTTGTTTTCCACCAATTTCCAAGCCAGAAAAAAATCATTTTCTGTGATATACCTTAGTGACCCCTATGTTTGCTCTGAGGCAATGGCGAATGGTAACTGCTGGAGTTAGCCCTTCACATCAAGCCATAAAATTCAAAACTCAGTGAAATCTCTCTACAATTATGCTCATTTCTGCTAGCCCCCCTATGGGACTCTAGTAGTGTGTGAGCACTAAGTTAGTGGTGGTTATTCTACAACAAAAGTAGACATCTGAAGCTTGTGAAAGGCATTCCATGTTTATTTGAAGATGTTTACATACATTTACTGCATTTAGCAGATGCTCTTATCCAGAGCGACTTACAACCGTGCTTAGTGTTCCATCGGATATGTTTCCCAGCTAGTGTAAGTAGGTTAGGAGTCTAAAACTCGCCCTGAGCTCAGACACTGCCGAACAAGGGCCAGTACATACATGTTAACATACTCCCACCGGCCTCTTCATGAGAGACGCCGCCTTGTATCTACACTTGTTGCCCATTTTGTCAGCTCCACTTACCAAATAGGAGCACTTTGTAGTTCTACAATTACATACTGTACTGTCCATGTGATTCTCTGCTTACTCTGTTAACCCCCTTGCACCCTGTTTTTCAATGGTCAGGACCCCCACAGGACTATTCTCAGTCCAGCAGTGTCACTGAGGTGTTTAAAAACTCCAGCAGCTGCTGTGTCTGATCCACTCACGTCAGTGTCACTGCAGTGCTGAGAATGATCCACCCCCCACATAAAGCCTGCTCTGTGGTGGTCCTGTCGGGGTCCTGGCCATTGAAGAACAGGGTAACAAGGTATTCAGTAATCGAGGCAAATTAGATGGACTGCAGTCTGTGATTGTTGAACTGCAAAGTGTTCCTATGTGTTAAGTGGAGCTGATAAAATAGACAATGAGTGTAGATACAAGGAGGTGTACCTAGTGAAGTGACCAGTGGTTGTATATCGTCGCTGTCCAAAGAAAAACATGTATCTCCATTTTTGTTGATTTTTACTTTTATGCCTCATTTGATCACATGAGCTGCTATTTACACTGTGTGGGAATTTCATGAAGAATGGACCAACAGAAATGGCCCAAAACTGCTTGGTAAGACGTCTGGTTCCATTGACTTCCATTCAAATGAAATGAGGTTTTTGGCCTCTCCTGTAAAGTTGCCATTTTGGAGATACCTGTTTTTCTTTGGACAGCGACGATATGTTACCCTGCAGTTTCGGTAAGGAGCCATGCCCTAGAGCTCCTGCTGCGGTTTTTCATTTCTAACATCTGACCAAAATAGACTGCTACTCGCAGTCAGTAATGTTTCTAGGACTTCCAAAAGGCACAGAGTGACATATTTCTATCATAATTGGTTTCAGCAAAATGTGATTAGTTGATTCCACGGTCACTTCTTAACTTGGAGCAACAGAGTTTCGCTCTGACATACATGCATAAATAAAAAGCTAAAAAAAAAGGGAATAAATTGCGCTTGACAGCCTTGCACTAGATTAATGCTGGCTGACTGTGTTTACAACTTAAAAGCCAGGGCTTTGGGCGGGTTCTGAAGAAGGGCAAGCAATATGGTGAAAATATATCACTACATACTACTGACATACTAAATCTACCTACAAGTAGTCTGTGGTATGCAGTATGCGATCAAATAGTAGATCTGTAGTGCACTGAAGATACCCGAATGATGTTCTACTCTAGGTCAGATGTTCTAGTGTACAGGGGGAGCTATCTTCATAGTGTACTACATCCCATCATGCACTGCGGCCTCACCAGCTCTCTTGCTTCAGCCAGAGAAAATGGCGGTGGGTAACACTGGGGAGCAAAACGCAGCCAACTCTGAATATAAATGTGGGTGTAGTGATTGTAGTGGGGTATGTTTTCATCAGAATGAGCCTCAGAAAGTTAAAATATACAGGTCTGAAGATTAATAAAAGATGAACTCGCTTTAGAGGTTCAGTTTTAGAGTGAAATAGCCGAGGGCAGCTAACAGCTAGGCTAAACGTATTTCAGGTAAACTGAGTAGCGTTAGCAGCAGCTAGCTCTAAACAGTGGATACAGTAATAACAGCTCTGAGGTAAATGTGAGGTAACTGGTCACGTGACTGTATTAGTATGCTACACTGTAGGTCAGGCCTTATTACTGTACTGTATACTACACACGGAAGGCAGTATGCAGTGTGCCATTTCGAATACAGCCATGAAGGAATGGCTTCATAGCAAGAAACACCCTGTAAAACTCATAGCCTATATCAAGGAGATCTGCAAAGGGCCAGTTTGGCTTTTGCCAGTGAGTCTGAGAGCCCAGTTCTTCATTCATTTAAGAATTTCTAACTCACCTTAACAACTGCTGTCATTTCCTCTTCTCATTCATATCGCAAGTGCACGAAGTACACGCTAGGTGGCAGTATGCATATGTAGTGTGCGAGCCGCCGTCAGCCTCAGACCCACAGAAGAAGAATGTTTCGCAATGGCGTCCTGCAGCAACGTCTCGAAATTCGAGTCTTTAAATGTATATATCCATGAACGACTCACGACCACTGCAGGAGAGATATTTCAGGCAGTTAAAGACGTCCTCGCTGAGTTTCAGGAAGAAATATATCGCTCCAAACAGGAGAATATTTACCTGAAAAGGAGACTCGCCGATATCAGCAGCAGTGAATCAGGTGGGCTGACAAATATCAACCGAAGCCTGTATTCTCATTAAAACCTCTCAGAACAGCATCTGTGTTTCTGAGTTTACTGGTCTTTACTGACCAATGAAAATTCTGGTGGTACACACTCTCTCTCTCTCTCTCTCTCTATCTCTGTATGTGTATGTATATATATATATATATATATATATATATATATATATATATATATATATATATATATGTATTGCGTGTGTGTTATCGACCTTTTCGCTGTTTCTGTAGGCTAGTAAAACACCTGTACAAAGGTGCTGTATAATACTATAATTCTATATTAATCTTCTGATAAAGGTTTTATCTGGGCATATTCCTGTAATGCATCTTTAAAGTATACTACATGTATTACTGTAACCTTTATTAAGTTATAGTAAATGTATGATTTCACATTGAAGTAATCCTGTTCAAATTCTCATACATGCATCTTTACATTTGTGTATAAAGATGCATGTAGTTAAATAGTTATTATAAAACACCTGGTTATTGTGATTTTAGTTATAATAATAATATTATATAAACCTACTACTACTACTACTAATAATAATAATAATAATAACAATAACAGCATTTTAAAATGTAGTATTTACATTTAGTTGTTAAGTGTATATTATTAGTCTACAGTGGGACAGGATAGATTAGGTTAGATTAGTTTTAGCTAATGATTGCAATGGCTAGCATGTAATACTAATACTAATCCTTTGTCCCATCTCTAGGGGGGACTTCTTGAACCAAGGATCTAACTTTTTTTGTTTTCACTTCAAAATATTTTAAATTGATACATAAATGACACATATATCCAACAAAACCATATGTATTCACGAGTATACATATATATTTGGAAAAATTACATGCTTAAAATGAAATTTCAGGATTTAGTTAGAGTATAGCCATTCAGCAAACGCATTAAGATTAAATCAGGCCCACCATTTGCTCTGAAATGAAAATACCTACCATTTTTGCCTTTTTTCATGCCTTCTTGAGTTCAGGTAATTTCTGCTTCTTGTCCAGTTCAGGAAGCTAAAAACAGAGTGAACATTTTATGAACTTTCCCAACACGAATGTGTTTCCATTTCCTCCAGATGCTCAGACTAAGCAAGAAGATTTTCCTCTCGAGAAGGAGAACCCAGAAATACAGGTGAAGTTGGAGTTCAGTACCGTGCACCAGGATCCTGGGACACAGCAGCAATTGTGTGCTTCTTCTGCATGCAATTTTGTACATGCAGCCACAGCTCATGGGCCACCTCACAGTGCCTCAGATAAAGCAGTCAACTGTGAGGGGAACAGAGATGTTAGTGTGTATATGGACTCATATGTGACAGTCAAAATAGAGCAGGGTGACTCCCAAGTGGCTTACTCAGACAACTCGAGTGCAGTCCAGAATGGAAGCAGTGGTACATACGTGGGAGTTTACAAGGAAGAACCTGGCCTGCATCACTCCTCTCAGCATGTCCAATCAACTGGTGACTTTTGCCAGCCACCATCTCTTGAGGAAAACAGCCAGACGGAAGTGCTATTTCCTTGCGAGGTTTGCAGCAAGTCCTTCAAAAAGAAAGGGCTATTGAAAAAACACATGTTAATACATCAGAAAGTGACACCACATCGCTGTGACTTTTGCGGGAAGTGTTACAGTCATAATCATGCGCTGCAATACCACATCAGATCTCATACAGGAGAGAGACCGTATCAGTGCAAATTCTGTAATAAGACTTTCGGTCGTAAAGGCCATGTGAAGGACCATGAAAAGATTCACACTGGCGAAAAACCTTACAGCTGCTCAAAATGTGGAAAGCGTTTCATTTGGCTCAATCAGGCCAAACTCCACATTCAGAAATATCATCCTGAGGAAACGGGGATATTTATTAAGAAAGCAACAAAACATGGCATCTTGAAGATAATTCACCAGAGCGTAAATAAATATCATTGTGAAGTGTGTAGAAAGAGTTACAGCAGCCAGCATTTACTGAGAAACCACTTTCGAGTCCATACGGGTGAGAGACCATTCAAGTGCAAATTCTGTGCCAAGACTTTCACGCAGAAGAGCCATATGCACCAGCATGAGAGGATCCACACCGGGGAAAAGAAATACAGCTGCTCAGAATGTGGCTTGAGTTTCACTTGGTTGCGCCAAGCCAAGGTTCATATTCAGAATCATCATGATCAGCGTGCAAATGTGGTCCGAAAATAAGGGTATTGTAGTGGAGTAGTGGAGAGTGGGCCACAAACGGGGTAAAATGGAACACAGATATTTATGTAGCTGAACAGGTCAGAGTAGAATGCAGTGTTCTTGTATCTCAATTTCAAAGTCATATGGTGACTTTGGACCTCAGTTGGACAGATTTTCCTCAAGATTCACCCTAAAATCTGTTTTTTGTAAAATAAAATTAACATATATATATTTATTATATACTTGTGCCTAGTCAAAGCATCCACATGGTGGGGTTAGTTTTAAGGCAGTATTATAACTAAACCTTCCAAGGAAAACAATGGCATAGTCCCCCAGTCACATAGATTTATTAAAAACACACTGTAGATATAATGTAAATATAATGTGTTCGATTTTCACTGATATACACAATCTGGCCACTTTATTAGAAACACCTCCTTGTATCTACACGCATTGTCTGTGTTTTTCAGCTCAACCTGCCATATAGATGCACTTTGTAATTCTACAACTAGTCCATCTGTATAGTTAACTCCCTTTCACCCTGCTCTTCAATGGTCAGGACCCCCGCAGGACCACCACAGAGCAGGTATTATTTGGGCGGTGGATTGTTCTTAGCACTGTATGAGACTACTGTGGTGGTGGTGGTGGTGGTGTGTTAGTGTGTGTTGTGCTGGTGTGAGTGAATCAGACACAGCAGTGCTGCTGGACACCTCAGTGTCACTGCTGGACTGAAAATAGTCCACCATCCAACAGCCTCCTGTGGGCAGCACAATAATCACTGTGACCACTGATGAAGATTTAGATGATGACTAACACAATCTGTGCAGCAACAGATGAGCTATTATCTCTGACTGTACATCTACAAGAAGGACCAACAAGGTAGGAGTGTCTAATAGAGTGGTCAGTGAGTGGACACAGTGTTTAAACACTCTAGAAACTCTGCTGTGTCTGATCCACTCACACCACCACCATGCTGGTATCACTGCAGCACTGAGAGTAATCCACCACCTTATAATACATCCTCTGTGGTCCTGCTAACAAAGTATGCAGAGAAACAGATCAGATTTCTAGTTTTTTGTCATTTGCACAACATGTCAGGACATTCATGCATTGCAATTCTTGTTTTCAGGCTCAGGTTAATACTCTACAGCAGGGCAGCATTAGTATACATACTGCATAGATGGACTATAGTCTGTAATTGTAGAACTACAAAATGTACCTATATGGAAGGTGGAGCTGAAAGAGTGTTTTACTGTGTGGTCAAAAATAAATGTCATATTTAACACAGCCTCTTTAATCTGTGGCTTTTTGGCTGAATTGTGAGGGCTAGAAACAAGGTTTCTGTTTTCATCTGTAGCAGGTATGTTTCAGTTTATTGTAAATGAAAAATTATGAGTATTGCTTAAATATATTTATAATGATTGTGTAAACAGTGTTAGGCTGTGCCCCACTCTCCTCTGTTCTGAAACATTCTGAAATATTGAAGTGCCAAAAACCGTTATTGGTTAAAAAACTTCACTGGAGGGTTCTTTAAAGAATCCTTTTCTTGTAAATGAGATATGTGAATGTGAAGAACTTTTTTAAGCTTTGGTGAACTGCCAAATCATGTAAAGGTTCTAGAAAGAACCTTTAATTTGGTATGGAACGTATACGCTATGTGAAGGCTCTTTAAATGGTTTTTCACACTCATATGCCTTTTTCAAAATGTAATGGTTCTTAGAGAAACAAAAGTGGAACTTTTATGGCATCACTCTAAGAATCCTTTGTGGCAACAACTTTGTAAGTAGTGTAGAGCTCATTTACTTTGATGAATGTGTGTGTTTGTTAAGCCCGCTAGTGTTTGGAGACCTGACCAAGCTTTGATGGAAAACATTTTGTTGTCTTCTTCATTTGAGTCAATAAAATCTGGCTTTGTGCTGCTACACAGGATACTTTTTATATGTAAACCAATACAAAACACATTTTCTTAATCTCACTGTTCTTTTTAGTGGCAAATTGTGTATTAATTTCATTAATTTAATTGCACTGAGTGCCGTGGTGTGACAATCCAGTTTTATAATTGGGTTTAGACTGTTCATGTGTGGCCCTAGTCGGCAAGAGCAGTTGCATTAGCGGCCATGCCTCTCGCTTTGTCATCGGAGACACCGGGTACTTGAAATATAGCGCTGCACACACACGTACGCTCCCCCTTGTGGTACATCAATGCAGCCCAAACTCCTATATAAAACACTTCACGGCAATAAAAAAACATGGTATCGTATTGTCTTTAAAGACAGGCCATCGCAATACCTTTCTAGTATCTGTATACCGTGGACCACTACTCCGATTGGCTAGATTGAAATTGTGTACTGCGCCTTTAAGACACATTTTAGTGGAGCAGTGTTTATGGGCTGTTGGAAGGCAAAACAGTTCTCAAAGAAAATAGTCTGTTTTTTATCAATTGTAAAACTTTGTCTTTTGTTAGACTATTTTACAAATTATAAAAGCTCAAGATTTACTGATAGTTTTGAATAGTAAATAAATTGGCAACATTTACATTATACACAATGAGACCCCTGGTACATAACCACCTCTGATAATAAAAAAAAAAGTTTTTTCCCCATTTTCCACTCTGAATAACTGTGTACGGGTCAGCAATTGAATTAATGGAGAAATTTCGAAAAGTCGGTGGAGTTCCCCTTTGAGAAGGCCATTAGCAAACATGTGGCCATTCCGTGCGCTTCTGTTCCCGTCCATGTGGCGGCGACAGTGAGCAATTACTGCAGTCAAACCCGCCGTTCATGGAAGAAGTAGTAGCAGCAGCAGCACAGCTGTTTTGCAATGGCGTCTTCAGCCGAAATGAATAAACTGGAGTCTTTAAACTCCTTTTTCTACGAGCGACTGATGACCGTCGCAGGAGAGATATTTCAGGCGGTTAAGGACACTTTCTCCGAGTACCAAGAAGAAATACATCGCTCCAAACAGGAGAATCTTTACCTGAGGAAAATGCTAGCAGAAGTTAGCATAAACAATGGCTCAGGTAAATCCTCCGCCTCCCTAGGAGCAAAGCTAGGTTACCTGCAGTGGAGCTGATACTAGAGTAGATACAAACTGAGCATTTTCTGTTATGTGAATGAAGTTATTTCCTGCCTGCTTCCAAACAAGCACTAGCTTTTCTTTGGAAAGTGGGGCTTGTTGATAAAGTGGTCATAGTAATGTGGAGTAAAGACACATTTTTGGTAGTTCTGTTGTAATACTCGCTATGTCAGTGTAGTTTCTACATTACCTGCCCTTAAACAAGTCTATAGCTGTACTAAAGCTCTGTAATGATCTACAATATTTTATCCTCCATATAATATTCATGTAATTCTGTCTCACAGTAATATATAAACCTTCTGTTATCTCCTATTGTAAAAACTAAAGCAGTTGTTCAGATTTATTTAGTATAAGAAGTCTTGTAGACAGGCTGTATCACTGTAGTTTTTGATGTAGGGAATATTTTATATACAGAGTGTCAAAAGAATAGTTGCACCCAGAGGGAAGTGTCGGATTGCAGTGCTATTGGGAAGGAAGATAAAGGTTAACAATAAATGATGATACATTTAGACTGATATGGGCAATATTTATTGAGCTACACATACAGAAGTAGTGTCTCTCAGTATGTCTTTGGACTGCCATGTTTGCTAATGCAACATGCCAGACATCTCGGCATGGAGTTGTAGAGGTTCTTAATGGTGTCCTGCGATAATCCATCCCATGCAGCTTGAATATTTTCACGCAGTTCATGCAGATGTTGTGGCTTGCGATTCGTTGGTCGTCTCCACCAAGACAAAAGTGGGACTTGTCAGTGAAGATGACCCGCTGCCATTCTGAGTCACTCCATGACAGTCTGGCACGGCACCATTGCAGTCTTTGGTGATGTTGACGTGGTGTTAAGGACAGTCATTGTAATGGTCTGCGTGCATGTAGTCCTGTGTCGTGCAGCCGTCTGCCAGTTGTGCTGGCACTAACAGGATGACTCATGGAGGGCGTCACTGCTCACTGAATGTCCACAATCATAGCTGTTGGGTCATGGCCCGTCCTTGCGTACGTCACATGCTCACAATGTCAAACTGACCCACCAAGTTTCATTCCTGTTCTGGTTGATTCCCTCTGGGTGCAACTGTTTTTTTTGGTTTTTTTGGGGTTTTTTTATGACGATTAATGTATTTGACTTAAAAGGCCAAAGGATGTGTGGAAAACAAAAATCCAACTATTGTGGCTGCTTTCCATTAATTTACTTCACATCTGTCCACAATGCTTGGGTTTTTTTCTCCACACATTGTGCCGCGCAGTGAATTTCACTTAAAGAGGACCTATTATGCTTTTTGTACATGTAAATGGTCTGCGAAGTTCTAAAAGCCAAAGTACACACTAGAGGGAGAAACCTTCTCCTGCAGAAACCACTTTTCTCAGCCGCCTTAAACGCTTCGTTGGAATTCCAGCCCTTTTCAATGTTACAAGGTAATGTCAGCTTGTAACGCTTCAGCGGACCAATCTTCACAGGAAGTGAACCCAGACCGTCGATTTCAGGAGGATCAGCGATTTGTTCTCAGGACTGCACCTGGGCTTGAGAACAGTTTTCACACTTGACCAAATGTACCAGACCTGCAGAGCAAGCGTTCCTGGGTCTGGACAGAGGGTGAATACAGATACAGTAAGGGGAAAAATTGTGTGTTTTGGGAAAATTGAAGCAAATCTATTGTAGTAGACCCCAAAATAAAATGGTGCAAACTGAAAATGAGCATAATAGATCCTCTTTAATGAACTGTGTGCCTTGTCTTGTTGGAATAGCCATTATTTTTTTATTCCTTTAGTTGAGCAAATGGGATAAACACATGAAAAGCTACTAACATCAGTGTATGACATAACATGCATATAAGTCATTCTTTTTGTGATTGCCAGTGCACTGCTCTAAAATGTATGAGGTTTTAACCTAAGCTACATTCCTGACAGATTCACAGCTTAGCCAGGCAGAAGACGTTTCTCCTCAGAACACCAACCATGGCCCGCTGGACTCAGTTGTACAGGTCAAACTGGAACTTTCTAGTGTGCAACAGGATGCCGAGCCACAACAGCCAGTAAAAGGTCTGTCTTCATGTCCTTCGCCTTATGCAATGCCTGCATATATTCAGGAGCCGCCTCACTCTTTTTCAGCTAAAACTTTGAGCATTGAGGGAGAAAAGGGTGACAGCTCGGTGATGAACAGCTCAAGCAGATTAGAAACCTGGAACTCCCAGGTCATCTCCTCAGATGACTCAAGCCCTACTTCGATGCGATCTGAAAGTGGACATGAAAATCAGACAGTAGTTGTAAAAGATGAACCGGAGTCCAAGTCCTACTCTCAGTGCAAGGACTCGTACAATGATTTTGCTCATTTGTCTTCTCACTTGCTAAGCCACACAACAGATCGATTGCTTTATTGCGAGGTCTGTGGCAAACCATTCAAGTATGATCGACTCCTGAAGGCCCACATGGTGGTGCATCAGAAAGAGAGGCCGTATTGCTGTGAGCTATGTGGAAAGTCCTACAGTTATGCACATGTACTCAAAATCCACCTTAGGACTCACACAGGAGAGAGACCGTACCACTGCAGGTACTGTGGTAAGACTTTCAATCAGAAAGGCCATGTAAAGGGCCATGAAAGGATTCACACTGGAGAAAAAATCTACAGCTGTTCGGTCTGCGGGAAGCGATTCACTTGGCTGGGTCAAGGAAAGGAACACCTGCGTATTCATCATGATCAAGTGGCTACAATTATAAGGAAGAGAAAAAGCAACTGCTGAATATAAAGAAAAGTGTTGCTTCACAGTTATACCTACCAGCTTTCAGAAATGACTCAGAACTGAATACCTTCTTTAACTTTTTTCAGTCCTCAGTTTTTATTATTTGTAGCTCATTTGTCGCCTAATATATACAAGATAACTGGATAAATCTAGGAGACGCAAATACTTTAATTACTCAGAACTTCTGTTGTAGTTATACAGACTGATATGAAACAGCACATGTGCCTTTTCAATTAACCCCATCATCGTGACCATCATGCATTGGATGTTCACTGGTGGATCACACACTGAATACAATGGAAAGAGACCCTACAGTTCTGTAATTATATGCTCTTTTGTGTCTGATATAGACATAGTAGCATCTGATGCCTTGCTATTAAAATCTGACAACCACACTGTGGGTCCCTGCTTTCTTAAAAAAAGAACATCAGGGCGTTTTCTGGTTTCGTTAATGATACAGTTTTCTGATTATTCTATTGTATGTGATTACTGTACAAATCATCTCTTTGTAATTAATCAACAGTGGTGAAACAAAGTGAATATGGCTGTGTATTGGCAAGAAAATGGCGAAACAATATGTATCATGATACAGGGCTTGTGATTTGATATATTGCAATATATTGTGATACTGATATTCTAAAATATAATTTTAGAAAAACTCTCAGTATAAAAACACCACCATATGTATACGTTTGCTAATGCTAACATTAGCAGTGCACCCTTATGCTAATTGTTTACATTGGAGTGGACGTTTTTGGTAGTCAGGGGTGTAAATGCAACACAAAATGAGTCACTGTCTGCCACCACTCTTAGATAAAAGAGTAAACTATTGATTGAAAATTGATGGTGTGTGTTTTTTGAGAATCAACACAGTATCACTAAACATAATATTGCAATATTTAATGTTCTCAGTGTTTTCTCCCAGCCCTAAAAGTGAACAGGAACTTAATTATGTGTGAATAGTTTACATTTTTCGTTTACTTTCATCTTGCCGTGAGCAAACAAAAACCACAATTCCAAAATTCCAGATTGATTTTTCTTTTATAGTCTGGACTGCAAAAAGACATGAAATCCATATTTTCCAAACAGGATCCAAACCACAGTTTATAGGTGGTTTGAAATGTGATTCCAGTCAGGGTTTTACATATGCGTCTCAGTCTAGATGGTGACATTGAATTTCAGAGTGTTCTTTGCATCACTTGGAACACAGCAAACAATGATTATGTCAAATCCAGAGTGACAGAAGTGCTGGGATTTAAGAACAGTGTCAAAGAGTTCTAAACTCTGACTTGACAGCAAATGATGCACCTCTATCTCTCCTGCACTAGCGTTTGAAATCCATGTAACCAGCTCAGATATGTATTTACTGCATACATGCAGGTTGGTGATATCTGGACACACAAATCTGACCTGATACTAGTGCAAATACCAGTGCGGACAGTCGTTTTTGATAAATGTGCACATTGCAGAAAAGTCAGGGTAGAGTCAATGTTGGACCAGGAACATGATGTTTAAAAATGAAAAGAACAACTGACGTGATCATGCTTAGTACACCCACATAAGGAGCATTCAGGAAAGGCCTAATCCTTAATGGGCAAGGATGGCTCGAGGCTCGCCAGTTTAGCAAAAATGCATCAGCAAATAATTCAACAGTTTAAGAACAACCTTCCCAGTTGAAATATTGCTAATTGCAATGATTTTAGGTGTTTCACCGTCTATGATGCGTATAATCACCAAAAGATTCGAACAATCCAGAGTAAATGGCAAAGTTGAAACTTACAAATAAATGTACATGTGTTTTGATTGTTTCAGGCAGTTCTGAATTAAAACCAGCATCCTTCAGTGATGGATAATAACACGTGGGCTCATAAATACTTTTGACAAACTGTTCGTCATTGCACGTCGATTAAGACTGTGGAAGTCGTGTGTCAACAGCATCCAGAAACGCTGCCGTCTTCTCTGGGCTCAGTCTTATCTGGAATTGACTGATGCTCAGTGAAAATGTGTATGGGGGTCTGATTAGTCAAACTGGTCTTTGATATTTCTCATAATAATCAGTTTTATATTCTCTGGGCCAATGAAGAAAAAAACATCCACATTGTTAGCAGGGTAAAGCTGAAAGCCAGGGCCTGTCATGTTTTAAGACTGTATTAGTGGCTGCGCCATAAATAATACCATAAAGTGGCTGTGCCATAAACAATGGCATACATAATGGCAGTCTTGTAGTTTGACATATATTTTGTAGATTTGCTTCATTTTTTAAATAAATGGTGACACAATGACAATCAGATACAGTGGCAGTCTCGAGCGCAGTTCTGCTCCTGACCGCTGGATGGCAGTGGTGTGGTAGTGAGTTAACTCCGCCTGCACTACGCTAAAAGAACAAGACGCCGTTTTTTGTTTGCTATGGACGCTGCTGCTAACATGGCTACTACCAAGTTCGAGTATTTAAATTCGTTTGTCTCTCAGCGGCTGTTAGCTGTGGCTGGAGAGATTTTTCAGGTAGTTAAAGACACTATTGTCGAGTACCAGGAAGAAATAGAGCGTACCAAACAGGAAAACCATTACCTGAAGAAAATGCTAACGGAGAAATGCACGAGTAACGAAGCAGGTATTTTAAACCTCACTCACTTTTATATCCCACACGTCCTCCTTTTAGGTTTACAGATGATTGATTCAGTCATATGGACGGAGCTGCATTACAGTCGTGGTTAGCTCTGAGTTAGTGACGAAGCTGATCTTTATTAATTTGCCAACTAATTTACCGAATGTTACGGTTCTTCTTAAACATGTCCGACTGTGCCAGAATGATGTGGCCGAGCCATTTAAGGTGGAACGGATACCATGTCGGCGAGTCCCTGCTGAAAATTCCAGCTCACACCAGCTTTTGTTGACGCGTAGTTTCAGATAGTGTAAGCTAGTAATTAGATTCTTACTGTCCTCACAAGATTGTTGGGGTGGCTGACGTGAAACCACACCCTGTGGTAGCCGACTGGTCGAATAGCACGAGCACCATGGCCGTCATGTTATAATGAAATCATATAATATTGCTATAGATCTATTTCATATTAAGGGTATTGAGTAATTTTAACGGTGGATATACGAAGAAAAAAACCCTCTAAAATGAACTCATTTGAAAAGCTGTTCATCCTGTTGTTTCTATAAAAAAATATTGCCCCTTTGCCTTTCAGAAGAGGTAAAGAACATGTATTTCCCCCCTCTTGATTTCCTCTATTTCTGGCAATCTGAATAAACACAAACAGCTTTGAAATGTAAATTTTACGTTTTAATTAAAATGAACATTTTTAAATGTTAATTTCCCTTTTTTGCGGGAAAAAAGTTATCCAACACTTTTCCACACCTGGGCTGCATTCAGCCTGACAGAACGTTTCAGTAAACAGAAACAAGTATGAAACTGTCACTGGGGTGGGAGCCTTAAGGGTACGTCTCCTCTTCTTTAGTTAGGGAGCATAATTATACCATATTCCATTTATGTTATATACGTTATATTTTTTTCTTTCTATTGCTTCCTCTCCTGTCCTCAGGCTTTTTCTGCATTGTTGTTTAAAAACAATTGGTTATGAAAGGGTACTGGTATGCACCCCGCCCCCCGTGTAAAACTATTTTTCAGCTGAAGAGTTGTACCTTAAAACTGCTGTTGTACCATTGAGGGTACATGTTTATTGTTTGTACTTTGATGAATAAAAATTGTTCTTCTAACAGCATATGGCAGGTGAGAAGGCCATTCTTGGCATCCTTTTCAAAGTATTTTCTGAACATAAATAAAAAAAAAAAAAAAATATATATATATATATATATATATATATATATATATATATATATATATATATATAAAATGAGTAAATAAAATTGTGTGTGTGTGTGTGTGTGTGTGTGTGTATATGTATGTGTATATATATGTATGTATATATATATATATTTGCAAAAAATGTTTTCAATCGTCTTTTAAACTTTGTGAGAAGTAAACGTGCTTCTTTTTGAAATGTGCTGTAGTATACATCTTGGGTTCGTATTGTCTGCAATTAGTCTTGGCCACCCCAACCCCAAATCCCCAAACACTCTGTATCTTGTAAACAGTATCATGCCTGCCTCAGAAACAGCAGTGTCTCTGAGTCAGAACTATTTGTTTTTCTGTCTGACTTGTGTCCAGAGTCAGCTGTATTTCCCACAAATCCTAACATTTTTCATATGTATTCCCTACAGATAATGAAACCAGCCAGGCAGTTCCTCAGGAGCTATCAACCTTCAATGAGGAACCACTGGACTCAATTATACAAGTGAAGGTGGAGCTTTCCACCATGCATCAAGATAATGAGTCACAAGGGCCGTTAAACAATCCATCCTCGTCCTCCTCTCCTTCTACAGCGACTGCATATCAAGAGCCATCTTATCATTTCACAGAAAAGACTGCAAATGAGGAAAAAGTGGAGGATGGCGTACATAATTCGGGAGTCACAATCAAGTTGGAGCCATGGGACTCTCAGGTCATCTATTCTGATGATGGACCATCAGAGATGCAGAGTGAAATTACTGCTAAGAATCATTTTGAAGGCATGAGAGATGATCAAGGCACCTCTTCTCAGAGTCAGATTCCATTGAATAGTATGGCTCGCTCTGAAACTCGCCTTCAGAGTCAGACTGTCGAACGGGTCGTATACTGCGAGTATTGTGGAAAGCCTTTCGGGAATCGTGAGCAGCTGAAACAGCACCTGGTCGTGCACCAGAAAGAGAAACCACGGCCGTATCGCTGCGACTTGTGTGAGAAGAGCTACAGTTATGCACAAGTACTCGAGATCCACCGTAGGACTCATACAGGAGAGAGACCGTATCACTGTAGGTTTTGTGGAAGACGCTTCAATCAGCAAAGTCACCTTAAGTACCACGAGAGAATCCACACTGGCGAAAGGCCTTTTGGCTGTTCAATTTGTGGCAAAAGGTTCATTCAGAGAAGTCAAGTGAAGAAGCACAATTGTAAACAACAGATTATTCTACAGTAACCGTAGATGTGTTAATATTGCGAGGAGCCATTGAATTGTAGTGTTTTTCATGGAGTGATGTACTGATTCTGCGGCATGTCCATGTAGTAAATCATCTAATTTGTGTGGCAGTAGTGCTCCTAACACAGACGTGAGACGTAGATTTAGATGACCACATTTGAGTATAAACAAGTATAGATAGACACTAAAAATGGTTTGATAAAAAGAGAGTTGCCAAACAAATAACTTAATTTTTCATCTTTGCTGTTTGTCCTTGTCTTTCATCATTCATTACATATATAAATAAAAGAGAGAATTTCATGAGTTTACTGCTTTGCTCTCTATGATAGGCTTTGAGACTGAAACAAATGTCAAGTGGTGTTTTAGCATGCTAATTCTTGGAGGCCAGAAGGTGATCATGTGTGAGTATTCAATAAAAGATGGATATTAATGCGATTTCAGACTGAGGAATCTGTCAGGAGTCAATTTATAGAATCATTTTTTGGTATAATGATTGGAAAAAAATCTGCATGTCACTAGAATGGTTTCTCAACCCTGCGTGCCGCGGACCACCAGTGGGCCAAGAAGCACCCTCTAGTGGTCCATGGGCCTGTACTTGGGTGAAGGCAGTAGCTCGTAGTGGGCCGGAAATATCACATACAACCATATTAGTGTTATATTAAGTATTTACTAGATATTATGTATGTTAATGTACACATGTACAAATAAAAGCATCGCAGTAGCAGCAGGCTAATTAAACATCTTCAGTTGGAGATGACATATCTGCTGGCTAACAACTGATGGAGAGCATTCCTGGGGTGCTTTCACAGCTCCCTTGTTTGAATTCAGACATGTATTTTTTTTTTTTTTTCTTTAACCAGTCATTTTCTTGGAGAAATTATATTTATAAAAGTTGATTGGATTTTTTCTGGTGGGCTTCTATGCTTTGTAGATATTTTCAGTTGGGCCTTAGGGCCTAAGGTTGGGAACCCCTGCTCAAGAGTACAGCTTTAATACCTTACGTTAGGGAACCTAACTACCATAATCCACATCAGTCACATGTTTTTAAACTGTACTGCCACCACACAGCTGGTTAAAAGGCTTGTATTGTTCTGATATAACACTTTAGATTATGAAAATGAATCTAGAAAATGTTTTTGGGCCTTATAACTATTGTTGTTCCATTTGAGGGTTCTGTTACATTCTTTGTACATTTATAACCAAAAACATATACCTGCAATGTTCCCTTGTTCTGACAGTGTAAAGTGGTGCCATTGTAGCATCGGGAGTGAGATTTTCCTCTTTAAAGACATACAGCATTGTTTCTTACTAACCAGAGGGTTGTGTCATACCAAGCTGGACTCGCTCTGGCAAAAACTCAAACAAATAAATGCATTATTTACTACAGTACATTTTTTTTTACAGGCTGTTGTGCCAGATTTGGGTTGAGCTCACATTTATACATCATCTTTTCCCCCACAACCACCACAGTTACCAGCACTCCCATGTCTGCTGTTTTTTATTTATTTTTTCCTAAATTTTCCAGACGTCAGAAGCTCCTCCCTTCCTTTTCCCATTGCGTTGTGGGACGATATTCTCCATCATTACCACTCTCAAAAAATCTGCTGTATTTGAAATGGTATACTACATACTACTTGTGTACTAAATCTACTTAAAACTAGTATGCAGTATGTGATCAAATTGTAGATATGTAGTGCACTGAAGATACCCGGATGGTGTTCGACCCTAGTCAGATGTTCTAGTGTACAGGGGGAGCTATCTTCGTAGTGCACTGCATCCCTTCATGCACTGCGGCCTCACCAGCTCTTTAGCCAAAGAACATGGCGGCAGGTAGCACTGGAGAGCAAAACGCAGCACGCACAGAGTATGCATGTGGGTGTGATTGTAGTGGGGTATGTTTTTATCAGAATGAGCCTCAGAAAGTTAAAATATACAGGTGTGAAGTTTAATAAAAGATAAACTCGCTATAGAGGTTCAGTTTCAGAGTGAAATAGCCCAGCGTGGCTAACAGCTAGGCTAAACATATTTCAAGTGAACTGAGCAGCGTTAGCAGCAGCTAGCTCTAAACAGTGGATACAGTAATAACAGCTCTGAGGTAAATGTGAGGTAACTGGTCATGTGACTGTAGTAGTATACTACACTGTAGGTCAGGACTTGTTACTGTATGCAGTACATACTACTGTAGTATGCAGCGTGCAGTATAGTGGTCTGAGTACAGCCATTGCTGGGTTCTGCATTGTGGATTTTTAAGTGTACTCATTCATAACTGTACCCAACGCACCCAACACGTGTAGAAACAAGAAAGTGGTTTTAATGTTATGGCTAATCCGAAAGTTTCTATAATCCATTACTGTAAAAACTGACTAAATCCAATCAATTCTTACAATATAAAATCAAACAAGACTAAATGAAATGTGAAAAAAACCACAGAAAAAGAAATATAATCTCAGGGTGACAACCTCAAAACTAAACTGTTTTCTTCTAGTTCCACTAATAGAGAACGGTGATGGTGCAGACGAGTGGACCAAAGACCAAAGCTGCAGCCCTGTGTACTGCACACTAGGTGTCAGTAGTGGACCAGGTTTTCCTGACGTTGGTAAAGCCGACGAAGAAGAATGCTTCACGAGCGCTTACCCGTAACTTTACCCAACGACTACGGCGCAGAAAATTCTGCCGGTCTGTTTAAGATGACTAAAATGGAGCATTTGAATTCTTTTTTTATCGAGCGATTGATGTCAGTCGCCGGAGAGATATTTGAAGCAGTGAAAGACACCGTTTTTGAGTACCAGGAAGAGTTGGAGCGAACTAAGAAAGAGAACCGCCGCCTGAGGGAAATACTGACCGAGATTAGCATTAGCGCTAGCAGCGAGATTCGGACAGCAGGTAACGTCAGTTAGCTTCACAACTCAAATGTTCACGTACCGGTCGTGTGCTGGCATATACAGGTCACTAGTTTAAGCATTACTGGGAGTGGGTTAGGACTGTGGAAGTGATGTGTGGGATGTTTTCTCTCAGTCCGCTATGAATAAGCCTGACTGCTTCAGTTCTAGATAACTAAAAAACTGTCTTCAACGAAAGTGCTACGATCACCACCACACTCATTAGGATTATATATATCTCCAGAAAAGCGTCCAGAAAGCCTGTTTAATTCATCTTTCCTTCTAGTTAGCTGACCCTGAACCACATGATGTTAAAACTCGTAGCACTTTTCGAGGCTCAAGCTTTTGCCAGGTTGTTTTCATTGTTCCATTCCACCTTAAGATTCTTATTAGAACCTTTAGTTCCCGAGGACGCCACTGACTGAGCTGCTGCACCATTTAAGGTGGAAGGGAAAATTCGAAGAAGAAGCTGTCAAATAACTTCATCCAACTTGCCTAAGCTCCACCCCTTCCTTAAATGCCGAAAATGTGTTGTATTTCAGAAGGATAACTTCACAGGAGTAGGAATAAATCAAAGGAGCAATGTGTAAGATTTAGGGGGATCTATTAGCAGAAATTAAATAGAATATTCAAAATTGTCTTCATTTGTGTATAATTGCCTGTAACTACAAATCGTTCTGTTGTTGTTAGCTTAGAATGAGTCCTTCAGATCTACATAGGAGCAGGTTGTCAGTCAGCTAAAGTTGCCATGTTTCTACATGGCTCAGAGCAGACAAACCTCACCCCTCGCTGTAAAGAGTGCCTTTTGCACTATTATGTTGAAGCAACAACTTGGGTGATGCTGTAGCACCACCCTGAAGATCTCGAAAGAAGAATCCTTGTTAAAATGCCCTACCATAGCAAAATTACTGCTAGCTCCATATATTATCCAGGTAGGGTTATTAGGCTGTGTCCTTATCTGTTTTAAAACTACAAGGCTGAAGTCAACATTTTATTTGCCAACTACTCTTCATATTTTGCTGTTACACCTTAAATGTTGCAGCAGTTAATTGAAATGCTTCAGGTGTCAGAATGTAACCGTAGCACTATTTAAGGTGGAATGGGAAAATTTTTGTTTTGATAGACTTAATCAGCTTATCGGTGTGGGGTAGTGATATTATGCTGATTGGTGGAATAAAATGCTGAAACACAGGTGCAGGGTAGCATATTGTGTTTTGAGAAGTTTGAATATCAAAATTTTGGTTTTAGTGGTGGGCGGGATTCAGTAGATTGCAATATGCAACCTCACTGCTAGAAGTTTACACCCTGCTCCTTTAAATTTGAATGGATCTTATTCTTTGACATTTTGGGCCATTTGAAACCACATTGTGAAAGGCGAGTACTGTTTTACTGTCTGCTTTTTTGTCATGTGAAAAAAGGAAAAATGTCCAGCAGCAATGTCGGCATTATATTTATTTTTCTACATTTGTCAATTTTTAATGTCATATTTTTCCATAATACCAATTTAGCTAGGTCTACTCAGAATATATACATGTCAGCGTTTGGCCCACAGTTCCCAAATCGGTGTATCGCTGGTTGTCTAACAGCATTATCTTTCTGGCAATATCATTTGCCTTGATCTTGAAAAATACTTGATAATTAACCATTACTATAAGTATCAGTTCACCTTTTTTATTTGTTCACTTGTACATTATTCTGTGTTCAACTCAAGATGTACAACGCAGTCATGCAGACGGAGCTCCTCTTGAGCAAGACTCCAACCGAAGACCACTGAACTCAGATCCATCAGTGTTACAGCTGAAGCTGGAGCTTGCAGCCATGAAGCAAGAAGCTGAGTCACAAGTGACATTGAATGATGCCTCTGCAAGCACTTCTCCATGTGCGAAGAGTGCCCCTGGTGAGGAGTTTAAGTGTTTATCAGTTACACCGGTTATGGTTGAGAACAAGGAAGATGATGGCTTGCATATGAGCCAGATGATCGCTGTCAAATTAGTACACTTTGACTCCCAACTCGTACGTTCTGACACCTCGAACTCAGTTGCGGTGCTTATGGTCGGCTCAAGTAGTGATCATATGGGAAATGTGCAGGTTAAGCAAAGCTCCTGTGTTTGTCCTCATTGTAGAGAAAGATTTGTTGATTTGTCTTATTTAACATCACACTTGCAGAATCATGAAGACAAATCGGTTGATTGTAGGGTTTGCGGTAAGCCTTTTGCAAATTGTGTTTGCTTATTGCAACATAAGAAGCATTTGCATGGAAAAGGTCAATCCTATCGTTGCAAGCTATGTGGGAAATGTTACAGGCATCCACAATCCACCTTAGAACTCACACAGGAGAAAAACCATATTGTTGCAAATTTTGTGGGAAAGCCTTCATTCAAAAAGGCCACTGTAATGACCATGAGAGGATCCACACGGGAGAAAAACCATATACCTGTCCAATTTGTGGAAAAGGTTTTATTCAGTCCACTCCCCTCAAGTCGCATATTCGCCATCAGCATCACAATCGGCTGCAGTTATTAGAAGGGCAAGAAACTGAAGTGGTTCAAATCAGGGCACTCGTAAAAAAGAGTTTGTGGCTGAAATAAAGCATTAACCTTCTCTCACAGTTTACCATGGACACATTTGTACCTGAACACTTGTTGCCCAGTCCAGTGGCTGTCTGTCAGCAAAGAGAGAGTGAAGGATGGGCAGCTAGGAATGAGACATATGATAACTTACTTTATTAGTTAAAGGCAAATACAGCATATTAATTTTAGTTTCTCTTTGTATCACTGATGGTGGTTGGAATCGGGGGAAGATACGTAACTGGACAATACAAATACAATCATTTTATTTACTCTCCAAACTGATGAGTAAACTTACATGAGGACTTTTTAATGCAAGGTACGAATTAAAGTTTTCTTCACATACGATTTTACCACACAATGCCCCGCATGTACCTCTCATAAAGTTTCCCTAGAATGGAGCATTTTACATCGAGCCAGTGTTTCTTAACTCTGCTTCTGCTTGAGCTGAATAGTTCGTTTAGGTGTGTTGGGAGCAGGGAAAACATTAGAATGTGCACAGCAGTGTGCCTAAAATCAGTGGAATATTTTTCAGTGTTTAATATGCAGTTGCAGATAATAAATAACCATTACCATTTTTTGGGGGACAATTATGGTACCAAACAGTGCATTTTGCATTTGTTTCTTTGTATTACAGCCACCTATTTCATTCATCTTTATTATGAGGGACAATTATCGTAGAGCTGATCTCAAGTTAAACATTAAAATGGTTGTAAATGCCAACACAAATAAGAAATAGGCTGTTTTACTGACGGGATAATTTTTAAATTTTTTTTATTTTAAATTTCATGTTTCTACTATTTTGTCTATCCTCATATACCCTTCAGACACATGGACTAGCCATGCAGATGGAGTACTTCTTGAACAGCAAAATACCAGCCAGGGCCCACAGGAGCCAGAGCCCTCAGTAATACAAGTAAAGCTTGAGCTTGCCACCTTACAAGATGAAAAAGGGCCTTCCCAGCATTTGAGCAAAGAAAAACACACTTGCGACCAGGAGCCAATTCAGTCTGTTTCATGTGTCGCTTTGGAGCCGGAGGCACAGCGAAAAGACGACTGTCTACATGGGAACTCCTTAACTACAATCAAGTTGGAGCCATGCGCCTCCCAAGGGCCACAGTCGTCTGCAACTCAGATTCAAAGTGAAGATCATCTGGATCCCATGGAATCTGAGCCAAGCATCTGTCCCAGTCCTCCCTGTACCCAAATATGTGATGACCTATCCAATGTACCAGCACACTCACAAAGCCATTCACCCCAGAGAGAGTTCAGTTGTGTTGTATGTGACAGGCCATTAAGAAGTCCCTGGTTATTGAAGAAACACATGATTATGTGTCACAAAGAAAGGCCATATTACTGCGACTTGTGTGGAAAAAGCTATGGTGATGTCCATGTGCTTAGAGTCCATCTCAAAACTCATTCCACAGAGAGACCCTTTCAGTGTGAGTCCTGTGGTAAAATGTACAAAAAGAAAAGTCATTTGAAGGACCATGAGAGAACCCACACCGGAGATAAGCGGTACAGCTGCTCGGCTTGTGGGATGTGTTTTATTTGGACAAACCAGGTCAAGGTGCACATTCAGAATCATCATCGTGGTCAGTTAGCTACAGTTGTTAAGAAAGCAATAACATGAATATGAACTTGAGAGTGTTAGCTTGGTCTGTCAGGGATTTTCTCCTTCTTCAGTTGTGCCTTAAAAATGTCCATAATTGTTTTTTTGGAAACTTGAAATATGACACAAATATATCAGTAAACGCTTCTTTTTTTATTTTACATTGGACATGAAGAAATGTTATGGTCTTTTATATCATCGCTGTCCAAAGAAAGGCAGGGATCTCCAAAATGGCAACTTTAGAGGAGAGGGCAAAAACCTAATCTAACTTTAACGTAAGTCAATGGAACCAGACATTTTTCCAAGCAAGTTTGGGCCATTTCTGTTAGTCCATTCATCATGAATTTTTCACACAGTGTAGCTTCTGTGTTCACATGATGCAATAAAAATAAAAAAAAGAGGGACATGTTTTTCTTTTGGACAGCGACAATATTCATCAGATCATGACCAAACAAATGTGCATTGTAAGCTTTTAGGTCATCGTGCAACACATAAAGTGATGTTGCGCAGGTACATGGGAATCAGACTCAACGGTGCTGCTGGAGTTTGTGCACACTATGTCCACTCTAATAGACACTCCAACCTTGTCGATGTAAAGTCAGAAACAATCGCTCGTCTGTTGCTGCACAGATTTTAGTCATTCTCTAGTCCTTCATCAGTGGCCACAAGACGCTCCTGATAGGACACTGTTGTCTGGGTAGTTTTGGTTGCTGGACTATTCTCAGTCCAGTGTATAAATTCAAGCAGCACAGCCGTGTCTGAAATTGTTAAGCCCAATTTCCACATCAATTAATAACTGCTATGTGGGGGTCCAGGATGGACTACAGTCTGTAATTGTGGGACAACAAAGTGCATCTATCTACATGGTAATTGGAGCTGATGTAATGGAGAATGAGTGTAGATGTTATGGCTGATCAGTGTATATTTACAGTATATATTTAAATAGCAGTTGTATATTGTTGTACTTGCAACAAAAACACCAAACATTTTTCAGCAACATTCTTTTTTCTTTCAGAAGCGAATGGAACAAGCTTTTCTGTTACTCAATTCAACATGTAATGTGAATTTTAAAGAGCTGGCACTTTTGATATAGTTCAGGTTCATATTGTAAAAGGTATTTGATTTTTTTGCAAATATTTAAAAATAGTTTGGGAGCCTTAATCTATTGAATTGTATTGTTCTGTATTTATATTTAGATATTTACAATATTTTTGTTTATCCCAAAGTTTTTAATATTTTATATTAATAAATAATTTTATTACAACTTCATTTTTGTTGCTGTACAGCTTAAATTGAACTCCTACTAATTATTCAGAACCCACTGAGATGCACAGGATAAGCGTATTAGAATAGTTTATCTGCAACCAAATATGTTTTATATTGTTGAAAACATCAATTCTATCCCTTTGAAGAATTTTATACATATTCAAAGAATTATTTGAAATATTTGTGCCTTACTGAACATAAATATTTAGCCATGGTTTCATAATCTATTTTACTGTCTTAACCACTATTCACAATGATACATTTTAAATTAATTACATTTTTAATATATGGGGATCAATTCCACATATTTGAAAATTCAGTCATTAAAAAAAGAAAATCTTTTATTTGCTATGCAAAACTGGCCAAGCACTTAAAGATGTCTTCTGTTGTTGTTGTTGTTTTTTTTTTTATTAGGGCATATTCATAATAAACATTGTGTTTAATAACTGAGGGAGCTGTTTGAGGCATTGAACTCTTTAGAGGTCTGGTTTCTATCATCGCCAGTGTAAGCATTTCCCATTGTTCCCACAGAACTGAACATTTTACTAAAATTCTCCAAATTAATTAGTGTACATCTTGGACAGCTGGCTGATACCATTGAGTTTCCATTTGATCCGATACCAAATAATCCCAAAGATAATGCCCCGATACTGATACTTTAAAGTATGTGAATAAATGGCAAATGCGAGCAAAACTGTAACAGAAAGTTTGACATTAATATTAAATAAACTTTGAGAAATCAGAGTTCTCTCTTTGCTTCTTTTTAAAAACATTATTTAATATTATTTAACATTAACAGTTCAGTTCAGTATTCATAATGTTCAAGTTCTATGTTTAATTAAACTGATATTTTACATATCACCTAATATTTTAGTAAATACGTGTATTCATTTTATTAATATCTGAATAGTTGGATTTAAAAGTTAATTACACAGTATATCTAATGAAAGTTAAACCTCATCAAAAGTATGCCAGAATAAACAAGGTAAAGAAAAAGTATCTAATATTCTGCTGGGTGTTTTAGTTGTAGTCTATTGATCATCGGCTCGGGACGTCTACCATTTGAAACAGCATAGTTCGGTGTCACTTTGGTACATTACGTAAGTATATTTTATTCACCAGCAATTTGGGGGAGCAGAGGAAGAAGGCGGAAGGAAAAGTAGTTCCTGTTCTACACCATAATTTACGCCAGGATCTTTGTTTTCTTCATCCTACTAAATAAATAAACAAATGATATCAAGATTTTTGTGCCAGAATCAGAGGTATCAGTATTTAGGTATCGATCTGCCCATCCCTAATAGGCAACAGCAAAACAGAGGAAACTGAAACGGGTTTCTAAATTAGCATTTTGAACGGTGTGAATTAATAATGCCCCACCAGTTTAGCGACAATGGTAAGGAAGCACCTTATTTACCCCATCACCTATTTGAAGCTGATCCAGTCTCTTTTACCACTGCACAAACATGCAAACATTGTTCTGAAACAGCGCTGTTATTTCAGAAAGGTTTGTAGTGTGTTGTCAGAAGTGTGTTATTTATTAGGTTTAAACCTCAGGGCACACCGTACATGATGTAATTTGGTTAAGCACAGGCTAGTTTGCTTGGTAAATAGTTGGCCGTCGGGTTACGCAGCTCGTTTGTATAGCCAACCTGCAGTTCGGAAAGGACAGATATCAGAGTAGATATATATTCACCTGACATAGTTTAGAAATGACCCACGGACACTTATTAAATTCGGATGCCGGTGTTTTATACTTTTATTACTTTAAATTTGGGATGGGTGGATTGATAGTTAAATATCGATACCTCCAATTGATTCTGGCACAAAAACAAACATCAATATCATTTGTTTAGTTATTTAGTAGGATGGATGTGTATCCAGTCTCTCAATGAAAGGATGATGAAATGATGAAAAATGCTGCTGTAATTGATGGTGTAGTGTAGGAACTACTTTTCCTTCCTTTTTCCTCTGCTCCCAAAAAAAATTGGTGAGTAAGAAGCTATTTCAGCTTAATGTACAAAAATTACACTGAACTGAATTATCAAAGGACTCACTTGAAAAAGCCTGACAATTTAACCTGGCTATATAACATAACATGCTACAAAAATCGAGAAAACACCAAGGAGACAATTAGATATACTTATTATTCCCTTTGATGATGTTTAATTATCATTTACATTTTCATTAGATATATAATGAACTTTAATAACTATTTAGATATTAATTATAATTTAGATATACATTTTCGATTGACAGTACTAGTTTAGGTGAACATATGGTTTGCATATTATCAAACACTGAATTGATATTTGTTATTACTTTATTATGTTATTTAAAAAGAAGCACAGAGAGAATTCAGATTTCTGAAGGTTTATTTACTAATTCAGATTTTCTGTTGTAATTTTGTTTACATTTATCGTTGTTGAAAATCACCAACTTTAAAGGATCAGTATCGGGACATTAGCCTTGATATTACTTGGTATCGGACCAAATGGAAAATCAGTGTTATCCTACGTCTATACTTTTAAAAGTGTAGATTGTTTTCCCCCAGATGGGGCAGAGACGTGTGGAAAGTTCCCGGATGTGCCGATCTAACTTCCAGAACCACCCTCGAACATGCACATGTTTTCTGAGTTTTATATGTAAAGTGGATGATGGTAAAATAGAGGTAAAACTGGGGGAAAAAAGGTTTTTTAGGACTGTTCTGGCTCACAACACGTGCCATGAATGGATAAACTAGGGCTGCCCTCTAGAAGTCGATGAGTCGAATCGTCAGTCGGAGACCCTTTGAGTCGACTGAAAACCTTCAAGTCGACTGACAACAGTGACGAGTTTTTATTTATTTATTTATTTATTTATTTTTTGTGGTAAAACAGACAAAAGCTTACAAAATGCACAANAACGTATGCAAACTGATTTACTGATTACTAGATAATGTATATGGAGAAAAAACATGAACGAATAGTCGAATCGTCGGCCAGGATGGGCGAATCCGATTCGACTGACAAATTTCTGAGTCGGGTACAGCCCTAGGATAAACTATATACTTTCAGGTCAGTTTCTTACTCTGCAGTAACAGTACACTGTAAACACTTCTGACTTGGTAAGTGTCTCTAGAACACAGCATTTACACCGCTCTAAATAATAATCAATTAATATTTTTAATAATTAAGCAGAACATATGTGCAATCGGTGGAATTCCTCTTGGACTCGCCGGGGGTAAACATACTCCAACCGTTAGGTGGCGCTACTTCACACGTGTTGTCCTGGTGAACCTCGCCATGTTTACAACTGGGAGCTAAAGGAGAAGTTTGGCGGTAGGCAACGCTAGTTATTGCTGCTACAGTCCTCAGCCACAGGCAAGATGACCACACTAGACGCATTTAATTCATTTCTGAGGGAGCGCTTAATCGTGGTCGCTGAAGAAATCTTTCAAGCTGTTCAAGGCATCGTTTGCGAGCAACAAGATGAGTTAAAATGCGCCAAAGAGGAGATCTCTTACCTGAGGAAAGTCCTGGCTGAAGCGAACCTCAACAATGAAACAGGTAAACATGTTTGCTAGCTAGCTTAGCTAACCTAGGTAACGCATTAGCTTATTATCCTGTTTACCACTTAAAGTGTATTAGTTAGGATACACTTCCATTCAGGGTATGTTAACGTTACACTCTCAAGGAACACCACACATGGATTCACTGAGCTCTGAAGATGGAAGTATCTGCGAAGTGTTGAGAGAGCTAGTCACTGAGTATAGTGACCGCACATCCAGTGCTCCATTAACAACAACTAATAAACAGCTTTATTATAGTCAGAGGATTTAAAAATATATATATATTCTGTATAAGAAGTCTTTCAGATGTAAACAAAAGTAATCCTGAGGGCTCGAGGCTGAAATAAACTTTTTCCTGACCAGCTTCTTCTTCGTGCTCCTTGTTCCACCTTAAATGGCGCTGCAGTTCCGTTCCGGCGCCTCGGGATTTCAGCCTCGTGTGTTCTGATTTGAAATCGTTAATTGTAGATAAACTTGGCGACTCCGGTTTATTTATTTATGGTGGTGGTGATACAAACAGGAATCTCTGAATTGAAAGAGTTAATGTGTAATATCACTGATTGACTTTAAAAGTAGATACATATTTAATTTTCTTTCTGATTATCTTTTGTATATATTGTGCATATCAGAGAATTTCTACATAGGGCCCTCCTGTCTCTGTATGTTTTGGAATTTGTATGTTTTATATATTGAAAGTATCTCAATTTGGTTTTTTTAGTTCACAGTTGCAATGTTAGTCAGAAAATTGGAAGTTAGTTTTTTTTTATCCCCAAATCGTTCAGCCCTAGTCTAAGGCACCAGGCAACACGTTGTTTACCATTTTCTGTAACATGGATGGATGTGGATGGGTGGGTAGGTGGTTGCTGTGTTTTTTTTATTTATTTATTTATTTATTTATTTTTATTTATTTATTTTTTAAAAGCATTAAGCTCTTCAGATGTCTTGTTCCTATCAGCACCACTGCTAACTATTCTAACTTTAGAGCATCTCATAAGTTTGTAATTCATTTTTTTTTAAACAAATGTATACCCATTTTTTTATTTTCATTTGGATGCCAGCTGCCAATCATTTGGATTATTTATACACACACACAAACACAAAATAAACAGCCTAGCTTTGAATGTTTGTAGCTTCTGAGCTGGTGGAAAAAAAACACCACACACACCTTTTACTGGCTTTTTAGGAAAATAAATCAAACTTGAATTTTCATTTAATTTTGATGGAGAATCAGGTACATTTTTACAGGTACTTTTTTTTACATGTAAACTCACTTCTGAAATACCACCAGGTGGCAGACAAGACCACCCAAAATGAACACGTGAACATTGCTCTATTGCTAATGCGCAACACTCATTTGATTAGTTCACAATTGATTGTACAGCTATAACAAATTACAGCTCTTGCTTGTCACAGTGCTATATTTACAGTGTTTGTTTTTGTGTCCAGTCATTTCTGTGGCTTTGTTGCAAAAGATGCAGACATGTTCAACGTGTGCTGGCTTCTAATCTTGAACAAAGTTGTTGTTGTTTTTTTGTGTGTGTGTGTGTTTTAGGAGTTCAGGCTAACCGTCCAGAAGGACTTCATACTGAACAGCGTAAATCCCAAAATGAACCACTGAATTCGGAGTCTTCATTAATTCAGGTGAAACTGGAGCTTTGCGATGTTCAGGAGGAATCAGAGCCACAACTATTGAGCAGTGCCTCAGTGTGCAGCAGCTCTTCCTCTGCAGAGATAACTGATGTTCAGAAAATTACTCCTCGCTTACTTCCAAAACCAAAAGAGAGCGAAGGTCTGAAGATGAATTCCTATATCTCAATCAACCTGGTACCTTGTGATGCCCAGCTCCGCTCCAATAACTTGAACTTAAGTGCAGCGAAACATCCAACCGCAACTGCTAAGTTTGTGGAAGGTATAAAAGTGGAAGATGTTCATTATTGTCAGGTTTGCAGTGCGTCTTTCGATGACTTTTCTCAGCTAGCATCTCACGTGGAATGTCACAAAAGTGTAGCGGACCCTTTTCTGTGCCAGATCTGTGGCAAGAATTTCAAACATCGCGTGACCTGGAAGAACCATATGATTGTGCACCAAAAAATAAGGCCCTTCCGTTGCAAGTTTTGCAGTAAGGGGTTCAATCAAAAAGGTCATCTCAAGGAGCACGAAAGGATCCATACAGGTGAAAAACCTTTTGGCTGCTCAGTATGTGGGAAACGCTTCACTCAGTTCAATCATGTCAGGGCACATCTTCGCAATCATCATCAGGATGAATTGCACACATTGGAAACTAAAAAAAACCCCATGTGAATAAGATGCTGCAGCCGCCGATATAATTTGTTGTTCAAATTGCATCAGACGTCAAGATGCCAAAATTGCTTGGAAGGCTTTTAACACTGGTCATGGCAAATGATATTCATTCCTATGTATTAGGCATATTGACGGTTTTAACTGTGATGTTGGTGATGGATGTGGATGCCTTATTTTGTTTTATTTTATTTTTTTCTTTCTTTAGAGAAACAATTGGAGTTAAATTGTCACACTGATACAGAACATGCATTTTGGGTCTTTTTTCAATAATTTTTTTTTGTTCTGATCCTGAAATGAGGAGAAATAAATGTTTTCATTTTATAGGTTGAATTAAGCAGACTTGTGTTTTCTCTTGGGCTGGTTGATTTGATGTTTGGGTTCTGTTGTGTAATATAACATGGCTTATTGTATGAAATGTTTGTGCATATTTCTTGTTGGTGCAATGGTACCCACACGTTTTGTTTTGGAAATGCCTGTGTGTGGCTGAGTTGAGCCATGAAGACAAAACAGTTTACACATATACAGAAGGTTAAGTAGGTTTCTGGTCACGTTAATAAAATGTGTTCCATAACATTGTAATACATTTTGTTATACCTTTATTTTGTTACTAAAATACTTTCAAATTACAATTTTTATAATTGTTTTAAATTACATAAAAATATTGCATTATGTTTTGTGGTATTATATGGATTCTCAGAAACAGTGTTGATTTTAAGAGTTTATAGGTAAAGTTTGTTGGCAGACAGTGGTACATTTTATGTTGTGTTAACCCCTCACTGCTGCATACCAGACAGACACTAGACACTTCCACTCCAGTATAAACAAGTATCTTAAGGGTGCACAGCTAGCATTAGCAAACCAATGCTTATGGTGTGTTTTTATACTATGACAGGTTTCCTCAAGTTAGATTTTAAAAATCACAATTTATGTGGCAATATATTTGAGTTTAAACCCTGTAACATGATATCAGCATGATGTAGCATTATATCCCCAGGTTCCTGCTAATACACAGTCCTGTATGTATAATATGTAATCCTACAGTATGTTTTCTTCTTGGGTGAGGTGTTAGGATAACTTTCTGGTGGGTCAAATTAAATTAGAACCACACTTTAGCCAGGCCAGGCCAGTCTATTCTAGGTGTTTCAAGAATAGACTTAAACTTCAAAGTATTAAAACTTTAATTTGCATCTGTCAGAGTTAGACAGGTTTCACTCGCACTGTGGAACATATCTTTCGTAGAACAGTATTATTCCTCTAGACTTCTCATCTGTATATCATCACTGTCTAAAGAAAAACAGGTATCTCTAAAATGACAACTTTACAGGAGAGGCCAAAAACCTCATTTAATTTGAATGGAAGTCAATGGAACCAGATGTCTTTCCAAGCTGTTTTGGGCCATTTTTGTTGGTCCTTTCTTCATAAAATTTCCACACAGTAAATAGCAGCTCATGTGATCAAATGAGGCATAAAAGTAAAAATCAACAAAAACAGAGATGCATGTTTTTCTTTGGACAGCGACGAAATGGTAAACCACAGTTTTATGTTAAGTTCTGGTTATATCTTTTATTGCATTAAGATGCAGTCCAACCCCATGTATAGATTTCCCACTCAACACTAGACATTTCAAGCTTAGAGATACTGTCCCTTTATAGTGAGCCAAAAAGCCCCAATTCCTTCATGAACCATTATATAAAGCAAAAAAAAAAGTCCACTCTAATTCTAAATTCATGAGGTCATTTTAAATCCTTAGGTTATCTGTAATCATCTGTACTGTTGGTCAAACAATGAAAAATAAAAGTCCTTTTTATTGTCAGTATATTTTGTAGGTAAGATTTGTGGTGGTTCAGTACATCAACCTTTGTTACATCCAAGTTTACTGTTTATTTATTAATTATTTATTAGAACCATTTTTTTTGATGAAAAACAAAATAAAATGAATGAATAAAGTCAATTAATAAAAATTACAGACAGCTTAAGAAAAGAAAATAACCAAAAACTAGACATAAACAAAATAAACGGTGAATTGAACTTCTTATTTTTATTATATTATTATTTTCTTTACCACTATACATCACAACTGTTCTTAACACTTTGAATAATATAGTTCGCATTGTTTCGTGTTGTGTTCTATTTGTTTTGTATTTTAAACGTTTTTAAACAGCGTTGTAAGTAAAACTTCGTACCGGTATTTTGAAATGTACAACCGACTGTGACCGGAAGTTCATTCACACTGCCTGAAAGGGTTTCTTGTTGATGGTCCCATATTTGACGTATTGTTAAGTACAATTTGTAAAACTGTTTCAGTTCAAAGTTTTAGATGCTTATTTCAGCCAGGAAAGTCATTAATAGGTAAACCGAGGGGTCATTTCACAATGTCTAAGCTGGAGTTTTTGAATGTCTTTTTCACAGAGCGGTTAATTGCAGCAGCTGACGAAATATTCCAAGTAGTTAAAGACACGATTTGTGAATATCAAGAAGAAATAGATCGAGCGAAACAGGAGAATCGCTACCTCAGAGACATGCTGGTGAGAATTAACAGCAGTGGAGAAGAACGGAGAGGTAACTACAGCACGGCTAACATTTGTTTGTTTCTTGCACTACCACACAAACACTGTAGGTGAAAATGAGGTTCGCGTTTCTTTAATCTTTCTACGAAACAAATACGGAATATACACAGTTCATATTCCCACAGTGAGCGTGTAAACACAATGTGCCCGTTTGTCACACCTGACCCCATACGGGCTCATTTGTTGTACTGTAATCTATCCTATACAGTCATAACAAGAGTGAAATCCAACTTCCGGTCTCTTAGAGGTCACGTGTTACTCTTGAATTATGTGAGTTTTGTATGTTTTTTGATTGTTTTTAACAAGTAATTACAAATATTATTACTTAAGAAGGACAGTGCGAGAATTGACATAATAAGCAATCGTACTGTAATTGTTACTCAATGTTTTGTATTTGCCTAAAACTATTAAATGGACACAGGAATGAATTGCAGTCATTCCAGACATTAGAGCGTCTGATGTTGTAATTTGTGGCTATAATTCCGTTACGACTGTCCCCTGCTGACCACAGTGTAACATACCTTCTGTTTCCTGGTTCAGTTAGCATGTGGCTCTAGCTGAGATTATAGACCTTTGCTGGGAACTTTGTAGAAAAGATGTGTTGTGTTAATGCTCAGATAGAATGATGTCACACATCATCCAATATGAAAATGGAACTGGGAAGTTTGTGAAGCAAAGGGAATATTCAAAGGGGAATTCTAGTGATTTTTAAACATTTCTGTATAATTCATTCATTGAAATGTGTGCAGAGTGTGTTTGGCCTGAAACGATTTATCACAGAGAAGCTTACAGACTCAGGTATTTCTTTACAGTGGTGGTGATAGGAAACCACGGGTCACCCTGTCAACAATACAGTTTTATTTACTGCCCAAAAAAACAGTAAGAGTGTGATGTATTGTATGTAAGATATATATTGTTTATAATTGGTGGTATACACTGATGTCATTTTCCCACCAGAATATGCCCTGAAAAATGTAAAATCTGAAAATGTAATTTGTTTAGGCTCAGTTTTGCCTCACAACACACTGAATGTACTCTCCAACACCGGTGGCTCTTCAAAAACACATTGTAAACTGAAATCACAAACCATAGTAACTCAATCAGTATCAGTATACATAAACAGTTTGGCTCTTGTAACATCTGTATCCTGTCACCACCACTGTGGATAATTCTGTCTTGATGAGTTTCTCTAGATTCTAAATCACTTTGTTAATGTCTTGACAACTTAATTTTGCAGAAATGTTGAAATCTACTAAAATCTCCCTTTAATGTGTCACAGCTGTGTTTAATGTAACTGGATGCTGGTCTTTATACTCTGTTACCTGAAGACCAGGTTGTAGGATTCACTATTTTAGAAAATGTGCATACATTTTGCACTGATTGGTTTTGATGTCCTGCTCGCTTCCCACAGATATACAGCCAGGTCATGCAGATGCCAGCCAAGACCAGACCAACCAGGGACCACCAGACTCTGAGCCTATGATACAAGTGAAGTTGGAGCTTTGCACTGTACAGCAGGAACTGGAGCCACAGGAGCCTCTAACTGTTGTACCATGTTCAACTACTCACATGGACACAGCCGTCGACCAAGAACCACTTCCCGGTCTCCCAGTTAAGTCTATGGATACAGAGGAGAAAGAGTGCAACGGTATGAATGTGGATCCACTCCCAGTAAAAGCGGAGATATGTGACTCCCAAGCCTCCTGCACAGAAAACTCAGAAAATTTATCCGCAACACAGAGGGAACAAGAAGGTGTTGATTACTTTGAAGTCGACGAGGACGACTCCAGCTCGCGTTCATGTTACAGAGTTTTTAACGCCTCACCTGATCAGTTATCACAGACACAAAATGACCTCGCGGACAGTCTTTTTTACTGTAAGGTTTGTAACAAACCTTTCAAAACATACTTATGGCTGGAGAAACACATGGCGAGTCACAACAATGAGGAGCGGCACGTCTGTGGTGTTTGTGGCAAGCGGTTCAAACTCGCGCAGACCCTCGAGAGTCACATAAACAACCATACAAGGGAGAGGCCACACAGCTGCCGATTTTGTGGGAAGGGTTTCAGTCAGAAAAGTCATGTGAGGGACCATGAGAGGATACACACAGGGGAAAAGCCCTTCGTTTGCCCAATATGTCAGAAAGGGTTCGTGCAAAGGAGTCAGCTAATGACCCACATTCACACACATTCTTACTTGATGAAAGACTTGTCGGAGGTAAAGCAATGGAAAAGACGAACATAAAAGGAGGGAAATGATGCCAGGGTTTCTTACCGTTTCTGCAAAATTCAGTCAGGATGTTAGCAAAGTCGTTTGGAGTGATCTAATGTGAAACGCTTCATTCTAGAGAAACTCAGAATGGTTCGAAATGGTGTTGACAGGAACCAGAAGCTTATTCTTTTTTATAAACTGGTTACAGTTATACTGCTTGAAGCCTGAGACGTTAGTTAACAGTAGTTCTGAGAGAAGGTTTTGGCCTAAAATGTAGCCATTTGTGACGGAGAGACAGATACAGGGCATTTTAGGGAAAATAGTTCTTGTTTTTATATTAACCACTATTTTACAATCATCAGCATTACATATACAAACTCAGGAGACACATGTAGGTTCACTGGTGGTTTTGGATGGTAAATAAAATGGCAATATTTGGGCTGTAGACATTGTGACCTCTGGTTCCTCTCACCACCCCTGTAAAGAAATCTGGTTTAGTAAGATCTATAATGAACCATTTCATATTAAACCACTTTGAATGACTGTTTACATCTCAAAAGCTGAATTATGCAAAAATGTTTAAAAACAATCAAAACAATTACTCTTTAATAACCTGTCTGGAGTGTACTTTTAAAGATTTATTTAAGATTTGAGAGGAGCTTCCTCCTTTCAGCCTCTATTTCTTTGAACAATCCATATTGTCCATAACATACTGGAAAGGTTTAGATTTTCTCCCCATTGCTAAATTAGTTTGTCCTGTGTAACGATGCCCCGTCCAAATCATTCATATTATTAAATGTCAAAATGAAAGGGTTTGGTTTTCTTTGCATATAGAACTGACGAATTCCTCTAGGGGTTTGGACTTTCTGTGTCAGGTTTAGAATTTTGTGTTTCTTAACCCTGAAGTTGACCTGCAGCAATTTTCCCCATTGAACTATTAAGTTAATGATGACCTGATGAGTTGATTGAAGTCTGTTGGGAGCAGGAAAATCCATACTGGGTGATACCGGTATTGGGAAAGACTGCTCCAATCAAAGAAGTCTATAAGACCAGCGGTCTCCATCCCTAGTCCCGGACGGCTACTTTCCTTTTGGGAGTTTAGTTCTGAGTTGTATCCAATAAGCTGCCCTGTCCCTTACCTAACTGGAAAACATGTAATCCAGCCAATTAGGGACGTTTGAAAAGTTTGATAAGTTGGAGCAGGTGTGGCAAATTATGGTTGGACCTAGGTGCTTCAGGAAGGTCTCAGCCCTTCCTTTCCTAGCATGTATGGTCCATGTCAGATGCTAAATAATAAACCCGGTCCTTGATGTGTTTTATTGTGTTCATAATGTTAATTCAGTAAAGATTTGGTTTAATATCACAACTTCCCCCTGATAAGATGATTTGGGCTATCAAAATATCCTAATTACTCTTAATGCTGGTAACATTTTCCAGTTCACCATTATATTATTAGAATTTTCCCATTACACCTTAAATGGTGCTGTAGTTACATTCTGGTGGCTGAAGCGTACTAATGACTGAGTGGGCCAGAATGTAAAGACTGCACCATTTAAGGTGTAATGGGGGAAAATATGAACAAGAAACTGCAGAAAAAGAAGCTGATTTCAGCCTAGTAGTTTGAATAAAAATAAGGAGCCATTATCCTAGTTGGATGAAATTTTATGCATGGAGCTACAGATAAATGCACTACAGCAAGGATTCCTCTTCTTTCTACGTCTTCCCACCGGTGCTATAGCGTTCAAGCTGCCGTTTTAGTGTAAAAACACAAAACGTGAATGGCACTCTGTATAGCCGGTGTGTGGTTTGTCCATTCTGGGCTACTGCAGGAAGGCAGCCTCCATTGGATGACGACCTGCTCTGGTGTAGATTTGAAGGGCTCATTCTAAGCAAACGAAAACAGAATGATTGTAATAACAGGTAATTTTACACTAATAAAACACATTTTGTATGCTACATTCCAGTTTTGTTAACAAATCCTAATTTGTACACACTCCTCCTTGAAGAGGTGTATGGAATTACATCATTCTTAAACAAATCGCTTGAATGGCCAGTTCTCTCCAGCGAGTCCAAATACTGATTACACATTTCACTAAAGAATTACTTAGCCACTTCGCACTGCAGTTACTGAACAAGTACAATTACTGAACAATAAGCTTTAGGATGTAATACACTGTTATATATATGTGTTTGGTCAAAACAGGCAGTCTTTGCTACTAGACCTCTGGCTATAACGTAACTGTACTGAGTCCTGGTGTACAGTATTGTGCAAAAGTCAGAGACCATCTCTTATTTGTATCATTTCCCAGTCCGGTGTTTCTCAACCCTGGTTCTGGATGCTCCCTACCCATTTTAGTGGATTCCCTGCTTTAACACACCCCCTGCAACTCTAAAAGAGCTTGTTAATGAGCTAGTAAGTTGAATCAGGTGTGTTGTGAGCAGGGAAAGCACTAAAGTGTGCAGAACAGGGTGCCACCAGGGCCAGGGTTGAAGAACACTGTCCTAAACCACCAAGGAGTAAATCAAGCTCCACTCTTGCTTTAGATCTCAAAAAAGTCCATGTGTTTCTGTTCATCCTTGTGCTTTGGTCAGTAGTGTTCTAGTAGAGAAGAACACTTACAGCTGTTCATCTGAAAGGATGTGTCACTGTCTGGAAGCTGCTTGTAGATCAAACAAAGAAGCTGCTGGTGTTCTCACCGCTGTTAGAGTCCAGACTGCAACACTAGAGGGCAGCACAGTATTAATGCATGCTCTCCTGTCCTTTTGTGTGCCGGTGTGTTTATACCTGTTTAATGAGCGTACATAAGCTTAAGGATCAGAGTATTAAAACTACCCGTCACTTAATGTCATCCCATCTCATTAAGTGGCTGGTAAAGCAGTGACTCATTAGATGATTATGAGGCAGGTCTAGCTTAGAGAGCGTTCTCTAGGGGAAGCATTGTGTGCTTAGTGATCCCTAGGATTGCAGGCAAGATGTTTAATAACTGTTATGTGCCATACACCAGATGATAAATTAGAATGTATGTGGCTCAGTCATGCTAATAGGAGAATTGTTTTTCCATGTTATGTTTAGTTCACAATAAGTCTTCTTATTGAGCAAACCTGCAAAACTTTTTTCATTAAATTGAAATCAGTAATGAGAAAATGTGAGTAATGAGAAAAGTGGTGCTCTGTGACAAGCTGATAAATTGATCAGTATTCGGGTCGCCAAACACCGGTGTTCATTAAAAACAATAGTCTTGAATGTTTGGCCGTTTATCTAAATGGGTGCAATTTTAGCGTCTGTTAGCTGGAACAAAGCCTGTACTGTGTAGCACGTTTGACCTGCGGACTAAAACTCTACAATCTCAAACACCTCAGAACATGCTGGATTTAGGCTAGATATCTGTCACCCACTCAACTTTTGTGTCAGCAGAGCATCCCTTAGTCAGAATCAAACCTAAACTCATAATTTGTCCGCTGGCTCAATAATGTCGGCACACCTCTGACTGTTTTTTATTCAACAAACAGGTTATAAATATGTACAGCCTTCAGTTTTAGACCATAAACTCAGACCAACATTATAAACAACTGAGAAAAAGAAAAGATAATGATTAGGCCTGATACATTGAATATGTTGCTTTTGATACTGAAAATGAACAATGAAAATGATTTATTAAGCTAATTTACAAAGGTCTGCTCTGCGCTGGACTGGTGGCCTGTCTTCCACCCATTGAGGGCTGGGATGGGTTCCAGCACTCTCCACGACCCAGAAGGATAAGTGGATCAGAAGGTGAATGAATGAGTAAATTTACACAGGACAACAAAAGTAAGAAATGAAGGGAGAATAAGTAACTTGGACTCTGAGAGGAAAACGATTGATGAAAAATGACATTTTGTCTAATACTCTGCTTAACCCCTGCCACGCTGCCCAGATAACTCCAGTGGGCTGTGAGCTTTGCCATTAATGGGCCAATAGAGGTCCATTATCCTTTTGCTATCAGGGCACAGTTTCTGTGTCAATCAAGCTGCAGATCCAAACACCAAAAACAGGTAACAGAGCTGTTTTCATGCTAGCTATACTAATGCTAACCAGTGCCACTATTCCAGCACTATTTTGCCTTTATGAATTGTTAGATCAATTGTTTGCCAGTTGTTGAATGGTGGATTGATATTGGCCAATACCTAAGAATCAGGTATGGGAAGGTCTATGGGTACGTTCCTGATAATTAGTCCTGTTTAATTGAATTTCATACAGAATTGTAATGGCATTTCTGAAATGCAGCATTACGAGTGCTTTGTATCTGTGTCAGAATATTGTGATATGTATAAAGTAGTTTTAAGTATCATGCTATGAAATTATTGCCATATCACCAAAGTGGAAGGGTGTACAGAAACACCTGCGGATCTTTTCAGATCTGAAGTAAAAGTGGAGCTGATTCTTCTCTCTCACAATGTGAGTTTTAAAGTACTGGTTATCTGATGGTAACAATTTTGGTGGTCTCCACATGCACAAAGATGGTGATGCATACTTGCAAACTTAAGCAAACTAGATAATACAGATATATAACAGATGCTTATTATAGGTGTAGTAGACTTCTTAAAAAGGAATCCTGCTCTTTGAGCAACATCCTCTCAAAGAGTCAAGCACAGACTATGTAAACTCATTATCCAAACACCAAAGGACTGTTTTATTGCCTCTCAACCCATCATAAATTATAAAGTGCAATATGTTCAGAGGCGGTGTGTGGGTGCTGATGTGCAGCATGGACAAAAGGCTGGTCGTGTGGGGTCCATAAACCATGCCGGTTGTGAACAAAGTCATCTGAAGTTGTAAACTCTTCTTGACAGCCTTATCTCCTCATTCCCAGCATATAATGGAATCCAATAATTTGTGGGAGGTGTGAATTCTCTCCACAGGATTCATAGAGTGGCCATTACGATGTTCAAGCAGTTTCTCACAAGAGGCACTAAGCGTATTTTATGTTTCACATTGAGGGATAAGAGGCTTTCCACAGAAACAAGACACCTTTAGTCGCCAAAGTCTCTTTTTCTGTCACACACCTCTTGAGAAATGTCTCCATGACCCTTAATTTTGGCACAGCATATTCTTAATCAACTTTGAATTTCATATCAGTGTCCTCATAATAATCTGCTCCTGTCAGGTGGAAAAACAAATCAGTGCCTGAAATACTTTTCCCTCCTTGTGGATATCAGATAAATGGGCTATGATTCCTGATGGACAACTAGGAGAAATATGAGGTGGCTAGGGCAACTTGTATTACTATTTTTTTTAAACGGAAGCTTTCTTGCAATTTGCAATTCATCCTTCCTGCCTTGGACTGAATGACGATGTGCCATCATATAAATGGAAAACAGTCTTCCATGATGTAACCATAAAATGAGGGGCATCAAGCCATAAAAATCAAGTCTTGTTTGGCAGAAGAAGTCTGTTCGTGTGAGACTGTCACAACACTGGTGAATGATGAGGGCTTGGATATAGCATTGCACCCCAACTGTGCTCAGGTTGTGGCTTTCAGAAACTCTTGATTAGCTGGATGAGATGTGTTAGATCTGGTTTGATCTTGAAGAAGAAGCTATGACTTGACTGCTTATGGTGTTTTCATTGGGTAGTTTTGTACTGTTGTGTTTGCAGCATTTAGCAGATGCACTTATTATAGCCAACTTACAAAACTGCTTTGTTGACCGCTTAGATAGATTATATCTTAGTTAGTGCAATTAGAGTAGAAGCAGCATTGTGCAATAATTGCTATTGTTTGCTTTAGGTCCCCTTACAGTTGAGGAGTGTTATTCACTTTTGCACCACTGTCATAAATACAAATCAAACCCAACATTAGAACAGAAAGAACCTGGTGGACTTACAGGATTTTAATACAAGGAGCTTCCAAACGTTCAAGGCTTATTTGGCATGAAATTGGCAAAGGCTGACCAAACATTTTGCCGTTTTGAATTTAATTCTTTGCAAGATGTTAGATGAATTTTGACAGCCTGCATTGCAGTCTTGTATGAATAACATTGGCAGGGATGAACTCTAGTGTCAGATCTTCGTTGTTTTCTCTTTAGTTGAGAGACTGTCATGCGTCATTTTATCTCCTTTAGCTCTCAGCAGCAAGTGAAAGCCAATCCGAGAGTGACTCCTGCTTGATCACGCTCTTTTTCCGTTTCTTGCTTCCTCTGACAATGTTTTCTTCGGTCTCTTAACAGCATCATCCGTGATATGAGGGAATTCCAAGCTAGCTTCTAGCTGAAGACCCATAGTTGTTGGTGTGTGATGTGGTGCCATAAAGTCTTCCGAAGTTACGTAGAGCTATAGCAGACGTTCCAGGCCCTGAATGGCAATGACAGGAATGTCGTACTCCCTGATATAAGTCAGTGTGCCATCAATGTTATTTTAAGGTAAATTCACAATGTTCTTTAAAGTACCAATGAAAAACAATACATTTCAGTAATTAGATCAGCGTTAAGAGCTTCCCAGTTTTTGTATTACAAAAGAATTGCAAACAAATCTTTCAAATAGAACATTTCATAGAACGTGGCATTACAGTAGTTACCATGACAGCATGCCAAAAGGACATTTACTGAATTTGTTCTTGTTTTCTTTCTGCCAGCTTTTTGAGAACCGCAAGAAAACAATAAATCTAAACCAAATATATGATAAAACAAAAAAACTCAGAGACAGGCCCAGCAAAATGAAAACAAACCGTAACGAGGACACAGGATGTTGTTAGCTAGCTGTTTTTAGCTTGTAACCTATTCTAGTTGTTTGAAGGGGCCCGGGATTCACTCATTTGTGTGGGTTTGGTGTGGGAATAAGTAAAGTATTCTAATTCACTTTTTAATTGGACATTTCCTGACCTGTATTTAACCCATAGGATTAAACTAGCTGTAATTTGGAATTATCTTAAGGTCAAACGCAATCTAGTTAAACTAATAACACAAAACAACCTTTATTAAGCACATTGAGTAACATCCACAGGGCAGGGTTAATAACCTCTCCAGGAGCTAATTGGCAAAAGCTATTTTAATTAAGGATTTAGGGTTGGAAGTGTGGGCTTCACAGGTGCTTTGTCCATTAAAAAATGACAGCACCAAAAAAATATCTGGTTACTGATAAGTATGTTCTTCTCAGGAAAGGTTTGTATGAACAGTGCTACTCTCCCTAGAAGTGGGCATCCTGTTTAGATCACTCCAGGAGCATAATGGGCAATCCTGGAAGAGGTGAGAAAGAACCCAAGATTAACAGCAAAAGATCTACAGGACTTCGTTCATGTGTCCACTGTTAGTGGTGTTTATGGAAAGCCACCACAAAGGAAGCCACTGCTGTCCTAAAAAACATTACCGCCCATCTCACGTTTGCCCAAGACCACCTGGATATTCCTCGATACTCCTGATAAAATGTTCTATGCACAGATGAGATAAAAGGAAAAAGGTCACTGCACACCAACAGCACAACTTCATCCCAACTGTGAAACATGGTGGTGGCTGCTTTGCTGTCTCAGGGCCTGGACACCTTGTGAACATTAAGGGAACAATGAATTCATAGGTGTATCAGAACATTGTACAGGAGAATTTAAGGGCAGCATTCTGTTACTTAAAGCTGAAGAGACATTGGGTGATGCAACAAGACAGTGACCCAAAGCACAGAAGTAAATCTAGCCAAAAATCTAATAAGTGGCTGAAAAAGAACAGAATTTGTTTTGTATTCTCCTGACCTTAACCTTATCAGGATGCTGTGGTATGATGGCTGTAGAAGCTGTATCCCAGAAATACTGATTAACTGAAACACAATTGCATTGTGCAAATTTTTGTGAGTCAGTCTCCGCTAAAGGGGACCTACAGCATAATTGTGACTTAGATAATGATCACACCACATTTTATAAATAATCAATACACAAATCCACGTCATTCTGAAGGGTTCAATCACTTTTTCATGCAACTGTAAATAACCTGTTCTGATTAGCTCCCCTGTTCTGTGCCTCTTTCAAAAGGCAGACCAGGCTTAAACTCTGCTGAACTGAACTGTGAGTGTACGTACAAGGTAGGGTTGCAAAGTGGCCAGGGAAAGTATATCTATGATGCTAGGAAGCATTAGTTCAGGGACAGTGACGTTATACAGTTGTTTCCAGAAGGAGAACATCAGCCAACATTAGACATCACGTAGCATGTAGGTAACTGAACAATGATGACCAGCCAAGCTCTGGGGCTGGCCAAGAACCATTGATAGCAAAACGCCAGAGTGTTCAGGCCACTTCATCTGGGCTTAAACGTGCACACCAGCTTGGGTTTCACTTTCTCGTCCTTTGCTTCATGTAGGAGGGTGAAACTTTTCCCTGAACCATTAGCCAGTTTTTGTGGAGGGTCTTAGACAAGTGAGTGGGCATCAATGACTAATCCTACAACTTGCTATCAAGTTTAGCATCATATTTGCAGGGTTAGCAGACATGTTAGCGTAACATGCTACACAGATAATGCTAACCACAACAAAATTCACTGTAGGCAGGGTGTATGTCGAAGTGCATGTGTGCTGCAAAAAGTGTCTTGATGTGACCTTAATGTGTGGCCAAAATGCACCCGAGGGTTTAGGGTTTACTGCAGCTTTTTGCACAGACTGCGTGAAACCCCACCCACTATGTGTGTACAGCATTCTACAGGGATTGTTATTACTGAGCGTGCAAAGCGCAACACTATTATCTGATTTCTATTCTTCTCCTTCTTCTTCTTCTTCACCAAACTCTAATCCACAGACATACTGACCTGCACTCCTCTATGTGTCGTTTATTTATCCCTCATTCTCCCAATCCACTCAACACCTTGGCATCTGGCTAGCAACAAGCGTCAGCTGCACCGCTGCACCGCTGCGTCAGCATCACTCTGCATTTTCTTCAGGAAATGCACTTTTCTAGTTTAACATAGAAAAGAGAAGAGAGATTTGAAGCAATAACAGAGACTGTATGTGCTGTATTGTGGCTGTGTCACAGCACATTTCATACTCTGTCTTCTTGCACATGTGCATTTGAGCATGGCTTGCGTGAGGCTCAGGTCTCTATATAACTGCTGTGTCTGCTGCCATTGTTAAAGGAAGTCTCTTAATTATAATGGCCGAGAAGTACAAAAAAAAATTAACATTACAGAAAACAAAATTACAAAAATAAAAAGAAATATGCAAATGAAAAAAAAATTACATTCAAGAAAACAAAATTACAAAAGCAAAAACAATTTTACAAGGGCAAAAAAAATATTACATTTCAGAAAACAAAATTACAAAAGTAAAAATACATTTACAAGACGTGAAACACTTTTACAAACTGCGAATTCTGACGGAAAGGGTAGGTCTGACACACAGGAAGTGCTTGTTGCGGCCCCTTGTCAATCAAACTGTTTCGCGGTGGTAGAGTGGGTGGAAGAAAGAGACGAACAGGCGACGTCTAAACCACTTAAAGTTGGAAAGGTTAAGGAAAGTAAGTGAGCTGTAACGCTAGCTATAGTGGATAACCAGCTAGCTAGCTTAAAATGGCTGAGAGCATTTGCAAAACAGTCCACTTTTTACAGCCCAAGTAGTTTAGATGTTGCCTGTCCGTCTTTCTTTCGTCTGCTCTTTTAAAAACTCTAAAGACCTTCCACAGGAAAAACAAAAGCGTGCCAGCTGGCTAAAATATGTGCCACAAATGGACAAAATATGCTTTAGTGTTGTGACCAACCCAAACTCCACTCACCACCGCAAACAGTTTGATTGACAAGCACTTCCTGTGTGTTAGACCTCCCCTTTCCCATTTCCCATTTCAGAATTCGCAGTTTGTAAAAGTGTTTCAGTACTGGTAAAAGGGTTTCACGTCTTGTAAATTTGTTTTTACTTTTGTAATTTTGTTTTCTGAAATGTAATATTTTTTTTTTGCCCTTGTAAAATTGTTTTTGCTTTTGTAATTTTGCTTCCTTGAATGTAATTTTTTTTTCGTTTGTAAATTTTTTATTTTTGTCATTTTGTTTTCTGAAATATTAATTTGTTTTGCACTTCTCGGCCACCGTACTTAACAGTGTGAACCTGGTTTTACCAATCCAGCTTGTCCTAGTTGCACAAACATTAATAAATCACAAGCAACGTGTCATATTTCATAATATTCATACACATGAGAAAAAAGCATCTAATTTAGACCTGAAAGTGGCGCAAAGGCTTCACACATGGGCCCACTCTGTTTGCAGTAACATTTGAAGAACTGTCAGGCACATGCATGCTGGCTTTATACTTCTGCTCGACCAACAGACACAGTTTGTGGTTTATTTAGCCTTCTGCCACTATCAGGCCATCCTGCTTACCTTTCCTAACTTACCTTTAGATGCTGCCACACCGGTCCATGTGAGTTAGGCAGGTCGTTTAACTGTGTTTTTTCCTAAAGGGTAAGTAAGAGCACAAGGTCAAAGTGAGTGTGCACTGCATGCTTTTACACCTCCGTAGAACCAGCCCTGAGCCCAGTAATGAATACACTGCAGTTCTATTTGCAAAATGCTTTAAATAATTTTCTATGGTATGAAAAAAGGAAATGAAAAAGCTCCCAAAACGTCCCCACATCTCCTCACCCACTCGATTTTACATCTGTACTCTCAGTCTGACCAGCGGAGCAGGGCTGACATTTCTCAGAGAACATGTGGGTGGTACAGCTCAAAAAGTGCGAAAAGTCACGACACATTGTTTGCAGCTGCTGTTTTACAACTTTTTGTAGATTAGCATGCTGCTTTTTCTGCTGAGGCTCCATGATTCACTTTGACGCAGCTGTGGAAATCATAAGAAATGTTCACAAGCAGTTTAGCTCTCCGTGTAGATCGTCTTGGCATTTTGACACTGTAGCTGTACCTGTCTTCTAAGTCTTTTCCTATAGGAACTATATGTATTATTGGTCACTTCACTGCTATGCACCAGGTGGTGAGCATGAGCCAACATCTTGTTTCCACTGTGGGTTTTGTACAGAGATGATGAACTGACATGACCCAACCTTAAAGTAAAAAGTGGCTTTTCGTGTTTTCTTTTTATTTCTTTCTATTAAGACGAAGCCATAATGTGTGGTTATTAGGGTAGGACGAATACAAAGCGCATTTGATTTCTTTCTAATTCTAATTAATTTCAGTGTTAAGAAAAGCTATGGTCAGTAACTCCACTTACCTTTAGGAGAAAAAAGACTTAATCCAATCCAATAATGTAACAAATCTGTTCTCATATTATGTGTTGTGATGATGTTAGCTGTGTATTTCTCCTTGTGGGGTAGCAGAATGATCAAATAGTGCAGTGTTAACCCTGTCAACCCTGGTCCTGGAGCCACCCTGCCCTGAACTTTTTAATGGATTCCCTGCTTTAACACACCGCTGCATCTCTGAAAGAGCTTGTTAATGAGCTGAAAGGCGAATCAGGTGTGTTGGGAGCAGGGAAAGCACTAAAAGGTGCAGGGCAGGGTGCCTCCAGGACCAGGGATGGGAAACACTGGAACAGTGTGAGTAAGACTGCCTACTTTAGATCCTTTTTATTAATGCTTCAGTTGTACAATGATATGGCTTATTCTACCGAATCGGGTTCAAAGTCAGAAATGAAACACATTTCAGATTTTTACCTGACACTATACTTTAATTATGCTAATTTTATTCAAACAAATGATTAAACATTGCGTTTTGTCATTACCAAAACAAAATGTTTCTAAATGTTTTGGAAGTGACTGTTATAATTTAGGCTGATTTTGAGCAGAACTCTAGTTAGTACATGACTAGCAAACACAGCCTTGAACAGTTGTACACATATAAAATCATAATAATCATTAAAACACAAAGAAGTTTATTTAACTGAAGTAAATATGTTTTTTGGTAGTGACAGTTCTTATTGCTACAGACTGATTTTATTAGAATTTTGACACGTGTACACTCGTCGTCAAAAGAATTGCTGCGCAAATAGCTGCCCCCAGAAGGAATCAACCGACAGGAACGAAACTTGGTGGGTAGTTTTGTTCACTGTGCCTGAATGACCCATCAGCCACGATTGTGGGCATTCAGTGAGCAGTGATGTCCTCCATGAGTCATCCTGTAAGTACCAGCACTATTGGCAGACGGCTGCACGACACAGGGCTACATGCACATAGACTGTTACAGTGGCTGCCCTTAACACCATGTCAACATCGCCAAAGACTGCAATGGAGTCGTGCCAGACTGTCATTGCTGGAGATGACCAGTAAATCTGTGTGTGGAAGCACAGTGGTCAGCGCCAAGAAGAACAGTTTGTTGTCACGTGCCACACGTCCACACAAGGCCTGGTGTCACTCTACCTCCACCCCTACCGCAAAATCTGCAGGACCTGCGTCAAAATATTCAAGCTGCATGGGATGGATTATCTCAGGATATTAGGAACCTCTACAACTCCATTAGCAAACATGGTGGTGCGATGCCATGCTGACAGACAGTATTTCTGTGTGTGTAGCTGAATAAATATTGTCCATATCAGTCTAAATGGTCTAAATGTATCATTTATTGTTCCTGGTAACCTTTGTCTTCCTTCTGAACAGCCTTGCTATCCAACACTTCCTTCCTTCCTTCATTCTTTTGATGATGAGTGCACTTCAAAACAATATGATATACCTGCTCACCCCATGGCCCTTAGGGACAACAATCCAGTCTCACTTCTAAACCTTTCAATCTAATTTTAATAAAATCTAAAAGCTGTTAGAGAAACATTATAGGGGCGCTAATGAAATGTATTGTATTATATTTGCAAGTTGAAATTTGCTGGTTATGGTTTGGAACCAGTGGTAGACTCAGGCTGTTTGAAGGCAGGGGGCAAAAAAAAAGGCATCTACTGAACAACACGAGGCCCCACCAGCACACCAAAAGTTATGATGCATCATGTATGATGAAATAATGTTGATCTTTAATATGTTATTAGGCAATACAGGGCAGTATAAACCTTTAAAATGTTTATTCCATAAACGCAGTACACACATTCACATCAGAACCTGCCACAGGGAGTGTGGTTAAAACTGGAATCTTAAATGGAATAGACTTGAGCTTTTAACAATGGGAATGAGTACTGTAAACATTACCATGTGATCACTGGCAACAAGTTGCTTTGTCTTTTACTATCAAATACAGTGAACCTAACATAATCTAATCTAATCTAAAGGGTGCCGTGCAGACAAGGTCAGCCTTTTGGAAGAACACAGAAGAGATTCGTAGCCGCTGTACAGTGTGTTTTGAAGGTAGGTGGGATTGAGAGGTAGGTAAGAAATTTAATCAAAGTATTTGGCAGCACCCCTAGACTGTCGTCCCAGCACCCACTTAGGCAAAGTATCCCTAGAGGGCCCGTTGTAAGGAGACTGTAGAGCACTGTACCTTACTTTTTTTTCTCTCCACTGTAAGGGCACTTCATGTTGTTTTCTCACCTGTAGGAGTGCCCTATACAGCACTCCGACCCATTCAACAATTATTTGAGTTTTCGTGGCCAAGTTATTAATGAGATTCAACATGAATCAGAACTGAGTCTCTGACATACAGTTAAAATACAGACCAAATATACAGAGCTGGGCTCCATTTGGATCATTCATAAATGTTTAATGAAGCTGGGTCCAGGCCAAAGCTCTCTGTTATTAATTTACAACAAGCTTTTAATGACAATGTGGTCTTGAGCGCGCCATGCATTATCCACCAGCCAAAACAGTATTGGATTATCTTATGAATTATGTTGAATCAATCTTTGGCTGGCCCTGGGGATGCTTTATAGGGGCCTCACCTCAGCACCTTATAAATATCTTTTAATCAAGAATTTGTTTTATTTCTCAAAATATTTTTTGGTAACTGGTAAATGGGAATTAGAGAAGCCACCAACACAGTGGAAGAAGAAAGTAAATGTGCTGTCCTTTACTCCACCTTGAGTAGCAATGGCTTATTAAATTTGTGTTGTTAGTAAAAATGGAAAGCTGGGAATGGCTGTGTCTGCAGGTTGTTTACTTTCAGGTTTAGTGGTTGAATCATTTCATTTTAGTTTCTGGGCCAGCCCAGTGACTTGCCATAAAAATTTGGTCTTTAGTGCCATCTTGATTTGACTGTAGAAACGAAATGCGAGTAGGCCTTTTGGTTTTGTAGCAATATGACACTGTGTACTAGCGTAAAGTCTTACAGATTACTCTTTTTTATCAGTCATTCCTTGGAGTTAATAGAGAAACATACTGAAAGTACGATCCTGTATGTATTAACACAAAATGACATTTGCTTTTACTCCTGTGTGTCAATATCTGTTTCCATATTAGGGCATTTTCAGATGTTTGACTGTGTAGGTTTACTCAGATTTACAGCCACATCCTTTGATCTGAAGGGTTTGGTTTGCTTTTGGTCCCATAGTCTTGTTCTACACTTCACCAAATTCCCCAAATTCATCAAGCTGCTTGATGCTTTGACCTGTAGACATGATCTAGAGAAGTAGACACTGTATACTACATGATCTGTAGACATGATCTACAGAAGTAGACACTGTATACTACTGTAAAGTCTTACAGAATACTCTTTTTTATCAGTCATTCCAGCAGAGCATTCCAAAGATTTCTGGAGATTATTTATGGAGCTAAAAGAGGGTGTTCTGTCTCTGCTTTTCGGTGTTCGGCTTAGGGAGACGGGAAGCGGTTCCTCTTGCCAACTGTGACTCTGCAGCTGGCTTCATGCACAGCCTGCTGAGACCAAACGCTCTGAAAGAGCCACTGAGGTCAGTGTCAAGGTCAAGGCCTCCACTTTTCAAACTCTGCACAGCTTGTAAACAAAATCTGCATAAAATCAAGATACTGTCAGCAATAGCATTGAAGACTGTAGTCGCAGTAAGGAATACCCTGCGGCGATGTTTATCACACCAACAGTAATTCAAGGCTGATGTTACTCTGTTCACCAATTTAACACTTGAGCTGAGTAGTGTCTGTTTGTTATACATTACATTCACATTTAGGTCACATCATTTATGTAGTTCTTTTTAATGATGTAGTTTTTACAGCTGTTTTGTCCAAAAAGTGTAATACAGATGAGTAAAGGATGGATTTCTTTCTAGAAAACAAGGCCATGCGTAGAAGAATAACCTCTTTACCAAATTTAAATTGGAGTTAAAAATTACCTCTTCGGCTTGCAGTATCAAAACTGCAGTATCAGCTTAAAGTTTCTTTTGACAGATTTTTTTCAGCCTTTTTGAGCTCCAGTACCAGTCAAAGGTTTAGACACGGCTACTCAGAGAGTTTCTTTATTTTTTCAGCTTTGCTTTAGAATAAAAGTGAAGACATCAAGCTATAAAATAACTGTAACTATAAAATAAACTATAAAATAGGAAACTATGCAGTCACCTTAAAAAAACTCCAAAATGGAACTTTACCAGAAGATAAAACAGCTTGGCTTAACCTGCAGTGGAGGTTGATTAAAAACAATAACAACATTATACAGCAATTGTGGATGAATTCTATTGGTCTATCCATCATGATTATTGGAAACTAGAGCTTTTAAACCCTGCAAAAAAAAGAGAGAAGTTTTTTGCACAATAAAATATACATACATCAAGAGTATATGTGGTATGTCACCATATGTAATTTTTCAGACATCTTACCAGTTGGAACTGTTAAACCTGTATATGTATTTAGGACATCCATTTAGTTTGGTGTGTTTAAACCTTTGACTGCTATTGTATGTATTAACACAAAATGACATTTGCGTTTACTCCTGCGTTTACTTCAAATATCTTTTGAGATGTTTGACTGTGTAGGTTTACTCGGATTTACAGCCACATCCTTTGATCTGAAGTGTTTGGTCTTCTTTTGGTCCCATAGTCTTGTTCTACACTTCACCAAATTCACAAACAATGTACTTGAAGGTAAAATCTTCCTCCAGCAAAAGTAGTTCTTCCCTTTAAACTGAGTTACTGTCCACCAACACACTACTTACAGTACACTAACACGTTACACTTACTGAGTTACTGTCCACCAACACACTACTTACAGTACACTAACACGTTACGCTTACTGAGTTACTGTCCACCAACACACTACTTACAGTACACTAACGCGTTACACTTACTGAGTTACTGTCCACCAACACACTACTTACAGTACACTAACACGTTACACTTACTGAGTTACTGTCCACCAACACACTACTTACCGTACACTAACGCGTTACACTTACTGAGTTACTGTCCACCAACACACTACTTACAGTTCACTAACGCATTACACTTACTGAGTTACTGTCCACCAACACACTACTTACAGTACACTAACACATTACACTTACTGAGTTACTGTCCACCAACACACTACTTACAGTACACTAACACATTACACTTACTGAGTTACTGTCCACCAACACACTACTTACAGTATAGTAACCAATTACATTTACTGAGTTATTGACCACCACTGTGAGAAAAAGTAACTTCCAAAACTGTGTAAAGAAGGACGTCAGCTGAAGCGCCTATAAGAGACGTGCCAAGTGTGCCCAGATGGAATCCACATCAAATCCACACAAACACTCCAAGTCTGGTCCCTTAAGCTGGAAAGACAACAAAGAGAAAGACTAGGGAAGAGTGGAGGCTGAGTGTAACAGAAACATAGGGCAAGAATTATCCATAAAGGGGTCAAAGAGTGTGGGAAAAAGAGGGAGGTGAATGGGCACAGAAGGCTAGAACAAACGGCTAACTGGGAGAGCCTCATTAGAACCAGTGCTGGGGACAAACAGCATACAGCTTTGATACAAATTATGCTGCAGCGTTTGGGAACACAATGGAGAGAGTGACCAACAGCAGCAACTGAATGTCCATGTCCATTTCAGTGAAGTGGCCATTACAGCAGACACTGTGAACAACAGAAAAAAGCAGAGGCTGATTTGAAGTGTTTGAGAGATTTGTTTACATGAAGAACTTTGCTTTTGTTCATATGAATTGTTATTTTTGCTTTGCTTAGTTTAATTAAAGCAGTGCAACATTCCGACATGAAGCATATACATTAGTTTGAAGCCTAGACATAGGCCAGAGGCGCACCTGCACCCCACTCCTAGGACATTCAGTGTAAACGAATGTGTGAGCATGGGCTTCACAAACTTTAATTTTTGTGTAATATGTAATGACCACTCCTAATACAAAACTGACACCTGAGAGCAGGAGCAATGCAGAGGCTTTGCAGTTAACTCACCTCACGACATTGTAATTGTCTTTTAATCCAAAAGTATTTTTTTCTTTGGAACTGGTAAATGGGAATTTAGAAACCACCAACACAGAGGAGGAAAAAAGTAAAGGTCCTGTTGCTCCACCTTCAGTAGTAATGGCTTATTAAATTCTTTATGCTAGTAAACATATCAAGGAGTCAATTACTTTGAGTGCATGTTTACTACTACAGTATCACAAGTTTAGACACACGCACCTAAATGGATGCATTTGGTGATCTTAAAGACTAAACAGACTTACACTTAACAGTTCCAACTGATGAGATGTCTGAAATAATACATATCCTGATATACCTCATATACTCTAGATGTATCACAGTATTATATTTCTGTCATGAGGGCATGTGTACATATTTTCATATTGTGGTCTATTTAGCCACAAAGTCAGGAACAATATGTTTATCCGGCGGTCCTTGATGTAGTCCAGGCCTGAAATGGACATTTCCATGGATGCTAAGAATCCATGAATAAGCTTGTTTCATTTTGACATGTTACGTTTTTACGTGCACATAAGCAGAAAGGAACGACATATTTTGCATAATGTAGTGGAGTAAAAAGTAAGATAGCAGGATAATGGGCCCTGCATGTGCCAAGTGCACTGCGCACATTGTTCATGTACAGTTTGACGAACATGACAGAGTTCAAGATATTGCCCTCGATCAGTCAGCATTTGATCAGCCAGCTAGAAACTCAGTTTGCTGCTCTCAAAGCTCTACTTGCCAATCTGTAATGTTGACACAGTACAGCCAAAGGTGCACCAAAGGCACACAATGGAAAGCAACCACAAAGTTCACTCTAAAATCCCGAAATGTCAAATGTCTGATTAGTCAAGATCATCATGACCAGACTGCATGCTAACACTGTGGCAGCGCCACTATAGTTTTTTTTGTTTAAATGAATTCCTGGCTATGTTTATTTTGAAAGCACTTATGAAAAGCACTTATGGATGCATAAGTAGTCCATTTAAAAGAGGTAGTCTAGGTAGAGGGAGGCTGCAGACACAAGCATATCAGTGGCAGGCAGAGTTAGGGGAATGTGATTTTGAAGAGCGACCCTAAAGTCAGGGTTTTGTTCTGTGGAAGCTATGGGAAGTCTATCCCAGTGGTACCAACGAGTGCTTTATCATCTATGCAGTACAGCTTTGCAAATCATTAAATGCTTAAGCACCCCCTTAAAACAGAACATCGTTTCCGACACTTAAAGAAAAAAAAGGCAATGCAGTTTCTCATAATTGTGACTTACTATCTCATAATTATGACTTACTATATGGCTTTTTTATTAAGTGGTGGAAAAGGGCCTCCATAAAGATTAGTCTTTTCATACTAAATGTACAGGTTGTGTCTGGGCTGGGGGAAGGGCCAAGCACACTGACTGGGAAAACCTCGACGAGGCCCAAAGACACACACAAAACACCCAGCGCTAGTCACCACTTTATTTTTACGATATTTGCACATTTCCACCAAATAAACCAAAACGTAACTTAAATGCGAGGACCTCTTTATGGGTCCCTCGTCCCTATATCTCTCTCCAGCGTGATTCAGTTTATAAAGACACAAGGTACAGTATATTCACCACTATTGTGAGGCTGTTGCAGGATTTTTTTAAATCCATTTAAACATGAAATGCTTTTTATTCTCTCTAAAAGTCAACAGAAAAGGTCCAACCTAAAGATTGAAATTATCAACTGCATCCACTTTCACCCGCTAGTTTACTGCTATGGCCTGTGTCCTGCTTTGCAGCGGCTAAGACTGTCGTAATACAACAATGATTCATTACAGGTTCATCCAATCTAATGGGGAAGCAATATTTGTTAAGCTGCAATTTTAACTCATTTAAACAGCCAAATAAAAAAAACACAACAAAGCCAGGGGCCAGAGAACATGCATGTTTTCATTTCATTTATAAATAACATCGTCCTGCATTACCTGAACTGTCCGTTGTTGGGGCCTTATGTGTGGCCGTAGCACACGTTACGTTGCAGTGCATACTGGGGATTGTAGTGCAGTGGAACGTGGAATGGAGTAATATTAATAGAAAATCAAAATAATTTCCTGGGCCGGACTGGGTTTTGTTTCCTGTTAGTGCTAGGACCATTGGTAGACGGCTGCACTACACAGGAGTACATGCACACAGACCAATACGATGACTGCCCTTAACACCATATTAACCTCACCATGTGACTCAGAATGGCAGTGGGTCATCTTCAGTGAGTCCCACTTTTGTTTTGGTAGAGACGACCAACAAATCTGGGTGTGGAGGCTCTGTGGTCAGCGCCAGAATGAACGGTTTGTTGTCATGCCTCACATGACTAGAAGGCCTGGTATCACTCCACCTCCACCCCTACAGCAAAATCTGCAGGGACTGTGTGAGAATATTCATGATGGATGGGATGGATTATTGCAGGACTTCATTAGGAACCTCTACAACTCATGCTGAGACGTCTGGCATGTCGCGTTAGCAATCATGGCAGCCCGATGCCATACTGAGAGACACTACTTCTGTATGTGTAGCTCAATAAATATTGCCCATATGAGTCTAAGTTTATCATCATTTATTGTTCCTGTTAACCTTTATCTTCTTTTCCAATAGCACTGCAATCCGACACTTCCTTCTGGGTGCAACTATTCTTTTGATTATGAGTGTATATATAGAATTTTACAGAATGATATTAACATTTGCAAAACATTAACATCTGTACAGCTGTGCAAATACACACTGTATTGTTACAAAGCCTGTAAAACAGTAAGGAGGTTTGCTTGGTTTAAGTGTGAGGTGTCCGCTGTGGTTAATAAGCACTACAGCTCTGTGGAGAGAGCTGTTAGCATGTCTGGCTGTACTAGCTTTGGCCCTGAAGAGGCTGGAAGAGGTGATGTGCACGATGAAAGGGGTCAGCTGTAATTTTGCCAATGTGCCTTATCACCCTGGTGTTGTAGATGTCCCAAAGTGTTGTCAGATTAAATCCAAGGATCTGCTCTGCTGTCCTGATTGAACTGCTGTGCTGAGTTTGGCCTCATTCTTGGTGGAGGTGGAGGAATTAAATCAGATGCTTGATGGATGATGTGAGAATGGACTAGAGGATTGCTGTGTAGAGCTGGACCATGAGTCTCAGGTTGAATTTCTTCAGCTGTTTCCTACCGAGGATTCTTTGCTGTGATTTCTTGGCTTGTGTTTCTTGGCTTGTGTTCTTCTCCCGCTTCAGATCCCTGAATATGGTGGTAACAAGATGAGGGGTGTTGCTGGTTGTGGGAGGGGTTGTGCCTGAAATCCACCATCATCTCTATAGTCTTTTGTGTGTTGAGCAGTAAGTGGTTGCTACTGCACCATAAGACCAGCTGCTTGGCTTCCTTTCTGTAGGCAGATGCATCATCATTAGCTATAAGGCCCACCACGGTGGCGTCATCAGCAAACTTCTAAAGAGAAGCTGAAGAGAAGGGATGAGTGCACACAACCTTGTTATGCTCCAGTACTGAGGATCTGGGGGTTTGACGTGTGTTTTCCTAGCCACACCTGCTGTCTCTTGTTTGTCAGAAAACCCACAATACGCCAGCACATGAGATCTGGCACCGACAGGTGACACGGTTTAACCTGCAGCAGCTCTGGCATTAAGGTGTTGAGAGACAAACAGAACTCTAGTGTAAGATCCAGAACTGTCAACATGCTGTAGCATGAAGTGCAGGGCCAAGTTGACCACGTTGTTGACAGACCTGATCGCTCTGTATGCAAACTGCACGGAAGCGAGCAGAGACTTTGTAAGAGCCTTCAGATGGGCCAGGACTAGGTGTTCAATGATCTTCACGGCTACAGAGGCCAGGGCTACTTTTTTTTTAAGTTTGCTGTGTTGTTTTTCCTTGTGTTTGTAAATCTCACCTGTTTATGTTATCTTCATTGGACAAAAAATGTACCTGTGGTGAGTAGACACATAGTTTATAGTGATTTTTTTTTTTGTATCGCTATAGAGCAGAAGCTTCAGAATAAGTAGAGTGATGACAGCAGCCTCATGTAAAAACATAGCGGGATGTGGAGCATTTGGAAACTGAATTTACCAAGGTGGTCTACCCAAATTCACTCATCATCAAAAAAAAAAAGAAAATGCACCCAGAAGATAAATTTAGACTGATATGGGCAATATTTATTGAGCTACACATACAGTGTCTCTCAATATGGTGTTGGGCTAATGCAACATTCAGATGTCTTGGCATGGAGTTGTAGAGGTTCCTAATGGTGCCCTGTGATAATCCATCCCATGCAGATTGAATATTCTTATGCAGTTCCTGCAGATTTTGTGGTAGGGGTGGAGGTGGAGTGACACCAGGCCTTCTGGATGTGTGGCGCTTAAGAACAAAACATTCATCTTGGCGCTGACCACAGTGCCTCCACACATGGATTCATTGGTTGTCTTCACCAAAACAAAAGCGGGACTCGTCACTGAAAATGACCTGCTGCCATTCTGAGTCACTCCATGACAGTCAGGCATGACGCAGCTGCAGTCTTTGGTAACTTTGATGTGGTGATAAGGGCAGTTGTTTGTAACGGTCTGCATGCATGTAGCAGTGCGTGGTGCAGACATCTGCCAGTGGTGCTGGCACTAACAGGATGACTCATGGTGGGCATCACTGCTTGCTGAATGTCCGCAGTCGTGGCTGTTGGGTCAGTCAGGTACAGCAATAAAACCCATCCTTGCCTATGTCACATACGCGGTTGAGGGTGAAGCTTGAATCATTCGCATGTCTCACAATGTCAAACATATCCAACAAGTTTCATTCCTGTCAGCTGATTCATCTGGGTGCAACTATTTGTGCGACTATTCTTTTGATGATGAGTGTATTTATTTAGGCCACTTCGCATGTCACCACAAATGTTGTTGCCACAAATGCAACATGTTTATTTATGAAGAGTAAAAGTGCACACCGGGTTGAAAACTAGTCGATGAAACACAAGTGACAGCAAGCGTCAGATGTGCACTCAAGCATTAGAACTTCAGACTGAATCTTCATATTGAATTACTGACCACCCCCTACACTCCCCACAATAGTTTTTTAACTTGTTGGCGCTCAAACACTACAAAATGGTTTGCCTATGATGTTCAGCGCTGCCTTGTCTATGAGATTAGCATCACTACATTGAGGGACAGCCAGTATCATTTCATTGTGAAAATGTTCTCTGGAAGGACACACTCTGTGGTCAGTGAAAAAACACTGATTGTGATTGGATTGGAGAGGCAGACTGTGATTGGATCGGAGAGACGTGACATCCTACCACAACCCTGAAGGATTCTGGGCACTGAGCCTGTGAAGGGTTCTGGGAGCAGCGGCACATCAACAATGTCACTGGCAAGACACTGTGACGCGGTCAAACTCTTGAAGTCCTGACACAAAGACCCAGTCGGCCAAGAGCTGTCCTTCAAGTTCTTTGCAATTCTACTATTGCTAGTATCTAAAAATATCCTGCGAGCTTTAACCATAGACATCACACTGTGGAAAAGGAGGAAATACATGGCATCAGTTTCTCAGAAACGGTGCATCATATGCTACAAAATGATGTTGTTTTTGTAGAATTATGAATGTTCCCTTTGGGAATTCATGCTCTTGCTGGTGAATAGTCAGAAACTGGAATATGTTCTAGTAGTGTCATTTCCACAGTAGTGGCATGTTCCAGTAGTGGCATGTTTGGGTTCCTCTGGATGATGCAAATGGTCATTTGTTAAAATGTGTGTAACAGGAAAACAACTGGTTTATGCTGTGTGAGGGAGTGATGGTGTGTGGGAGTGGGAGTGAGTTTCCATGCACTTCTTAATACAATCATAATCAGATTTTCTGCAGTTATCTGATTATGAATGGAAATTCTGATTAGGTCATGTAAACGGCATACTCACATTTCATAGATCACATTAAAGCCTACAAATCCGATAAAGAGAGCTGGATTTTAGCTCAGCTATACCCTTACTCTGATTTCTTTCAGATTTCTCAGTCAGCAAAAATAGACTGCAGTACCAGACATGAGCAAGCAGTGTATAACACTGCACCTGTGAGATGGTAACATGGACTACATGGACAACTACGTGAACAGTTAGAATTTTCTTCATCTTCCAGTTGATGTATGTTCATATTCTCAGATAAAGTGACTCACTGTAAAAAAAAAAGTCTGTTTGATTTTGAGATTTTCGTTATCTTTACATTTACATTTTTGAGTTTTATGCTCCGTTGGCATCACATTTTATTTATGTCTTTTTATTGGCTGATGGCAAAGCAAAAATCAGATTGTTGTAGACCTGGAGTTTCCCAGTGTTTGATTACTCAAGTACATGTAAACATTTTGAACAGATTACTGAGTGTAAACACTCTCATGGTCTGACGGACAACAAGTCTGTCATTAGCCCATGTATGTAATGCAAGTTACACATGGCTCATTAAAAATGAACATTACCTCTTGCAAGGGAAAATAAGTTCCAATAGCTGACAATAGCTTTTCACTAGTTAGCTTCTTATGTGTGTGTTGTCGATTGCACTCAGGACATGGAACATGTGTATACCTTTGTTAGCGGAGAATACACAGCTCTGTATTTTTTCCACAGTGAAAGTGCTGTAAAATGTAATGGTCAATACCCATTTTTTTAGACAAAATGTATGTAAATAAACACATACAAATACTGTATGCATATACTGTATTTTAACACTGCTGTTGTTAGTTAACTGAAATAGAAGAGAATGTAAATATAAAACAAATGGTCACCTTTATTTCACAGATACTTGCATTTATTTTAATAGTGGTAAAATACTATTATAAATATAAATTAGTAGGACTGTTGAATTGGAGCAAAAGGCAATACTTCTGAGACTGAGGCTTTTCTGAGAATTTATTGACTGTAATTTTACTGATTTTTTATTTTTATTTTTACTGAGTTGCTTAGTTATCAAAAAAAAAAAAAAGAAAAATGAGAAAATCGGATGTTTATCTCTTTCAATTAGTCTTAATTTGGTAATTTTATCCTTTATGCCTAATTTAAACGTAGCTTGTGGTATATATGCTTTTGTATTTGAAGGACTGCAATAGAAACTTATGTTATCTGTGAAAACAAGCTGTGGCGTGATCCATTTTTCATTGACTGGTTTTAATCCTTGTTTTGTATATTTAGACCAAAAACAGGCTTCTATTTGCTCAGCAAGCACGTCTGCCTAAACTAATTGCATCTTCACTGTCTCTTCGTTTTCTGCTAGTAATTATTAAGGCTCTTGGTCTGATAGCACTGCTGGGCTACCTGTAGTCAAAAAAAAGCAGGCGGAAGGATTTGCCCTAAAGGAATGTATGCTGAAAGGCAGAACAATATTCATGATCCATCTCAAATGTTCTGTATTATGTCTGGGCTCCTTCCTTTTATGTATGTTTCTGGATTCTGGCACTCTTGGGATTGATGGAGACAGTAATGTATGATGTCTGTGGTGAGACATTATTAGATGTTAATGGGTGTGGTGAATGACCAAAAATGACCAAATGTTATTGCTGTACCAGCAAAAACCCTGCGATGTGACATTACATTTACACTAACATAGCACCCGTGTTCCCCTGAAACAGGGTATATAACAAGACAACTGGGTTATAACATAATCTATCTTTACATTTCTGCCCACAAATGATTAAAATTGAAATCTTTGACCTTAGATTTGCATTACCCACTACACACTGTGGCTGACTGCCCAACATTAGCCGTATAGGAGGAATGAAATGAAGATGAAAACCTAAAACAGCATGAACACCATGTACTGAGCGAGCTTGACTATAATTAAGCTATAATTTACTTAGCATTTATTCTAATTGTAACCAAAAAAGTTGCCTTTGTGGATTCTTTCAGGAGATACAATTCATATTTAAATGAATTTATTAAACAAACCTACTAATGCAGAATTAGCCATTCCCTTTTTCCAACACTGGCAACATCCTCACCAAGATTGTACAGGAATGATAGACCACCTGGATACCTGCCGACCAGGTAATATGCGTTTGAGACCCCTTCCCTAAAGAATGCATGCTGTGGTACACTGAGAGAACCTGCCATTTAAACACTGACCTTGACCAGGCAGACAGTCGACTGCTGCATGCTAAAGCTGTGCACTGCCTGATGAGTCGCCAGCTGAGAGCTATTGAATAATCAGCCTGATGATATAAATCTCAGCCTCAGTGCTGTCAAAGATGTTACGCAAGAGGACAAATTAGGACTGCAGGTGTACTTTCTTTTTGCCGTTTACACGTATTTTGTTCAGCATGAATGTGGTGACTTAACAGGTGTAGTTTTTGCCCCCCAATAAATACTGTTAGGGCTGGCTGTGTAAAGGCTAAGTTGGATTTCCTCAATTGTAATTTGTAAATAATGTGAACATGTGCACATAACCTTCACATAGCACGAATATGTGCATCAGTGGGCTGTTTGAGTATTGTTTGGGTCTTGCTCCACCCGCCACAGGGCGCTCCATAGAGAGAGCCAATCAGCTTTGACTTGCCATGCAACTCTGCGGATTTGCAACCTTTGCTTACCCATAGCCCTGTTCTCTGAATCTCCATGCAGTTGCACCCTAGCAGAGTACACATCAATATTAATATTCAAATCTTAATATATATTTTAAAAAAATTGGGAAATAAAGAAAATGCACTTCCTAAGTATGACAATTGAAATTTAGTTTTTGACATCATACCATTAAAATCCTAGTTTAACCAATAAGCATAACTGTGAGGTGTTAGTGTGAGGTGCTTAACGTTCCTTTCTCCAGAGACACTGACACTCTCAAACGCCCTGCTACAGAATTTATGGAGTTCTGTATTAGCCATGATCTGCAGGGTATTTTGGAGATCAATGTGGGGAAGAAGTTATTTAGATTAAATGATCCAAAGCGAGGGCAGGCCAACTATTAAATCATTGCTATCCAAAGGAAAACGAGTATCTCCAAAATAGCACCTTTAAAAGAGAGAGCAAAAACTTAATGTTAATGTCAATAGAACCAGACTTTTTCCAAGGAATTTTGGGACATTTCTGTTGGTCAAATGGTCATAAAGTTTTCACACAGTATAAACGGCAGCTGCTGTGTTCCAATGATGCATGAAAAGGAAAATCGGCAAATACGGAGATACATGTTTTTCATTGGACAGTGAGAATATGCATTAAAGTGGCCTTGTTCAGGATGTAGATAGTGTTGTAGTTAAAACCGCTAGGCAAGTAAGACTATATATATATATGGTGAGGTTATTCTCTTCTTCTCTAAAACGTATTCAGAATCACCCCTTAAAGTCAACTGAATATGAAGCATCCATTTCTATTATTAAATGAAAACATAGTAATGGCTAGCTTTTTTTTAAAGTAACGATATTCCGATCTGCCCTCAGGAGATGTTTGAGTTTTGCAACCATCAACAAACAAATGATAAAAAACTGGGGCTCTCAAGGCATGCTACCCACTAACATCTAACATCTGTCAGCATCAAACATTAAATGTTTATGACTAACTATTAAAATTTTAAAATGATAAATAATGAATATACCATGTTGCAGGTTGTGAAGGATCCATTTGAAAATGCTTACCTTAGATGACATGCCTATGTGGATAACAGACATCAGCTCTGTCTGTAGAGCACTGATTGATGATAGCTGTTGTTGATGATAGCAAGTATGTTGTAAAGAAACTGGATCGTACTATGTGTGACATAAGCGTCAGTATTTATATGATCAGCCTAATAAAATGTTAGGGGGTTCAGTCGCCACAGGCTGCCCTGCGCTATGGGCTTCCAGGCGATTGCTCTCTTCCCACCTAGTAGTTACACCACTTTCACTATGTTTTTAATAAATGAGCATGGTTTCTGTGCCATATTTAATGGACACTGAATTGATAGCTGTTTTGGTCATGCAATTATCATTTGTGAAAACTGCTAAAATGAAGGAAAAACTGATTTTTAATCCCTCTGTTGATGTGCACTTCTTAACATTTCTGGGTATATAACCCTCCACAAGGAACAGCAATAATGTTCCCAGGTAAAAGTGTTCAAATGCATGTTTAACCATGTGGAAGTAGTTAAAAATCTTTTTTTTTTTTTAAATCCCCATAAACATTTTCTTTAGCCAATTAATATCACTTTAATTTTTCGGAAACACTTTCTATGACCCAGGTATTTGTAATGCATTATAAGTGCATTCATAAAGACCTATAAAGCGTTCATAGTTTTTTTTTAATGCTTGACATAAGCCTTTGTAACTTTACATAAATGTTCATAATCACACACAAAAACTGGCATAACACATCATCATAAGGCACAATATGTTAAAATGTAGAGATTTTTCCTGTTCATAAGATTATTGTTGAGACCATATTATAAAGCTTAATGCATTCATGTGCTTGCATTAATTCATAAAGCTATTCAATAACATCACTTTACTTAAAGTCGGTAAAGAAGACTTATAGTTGTTCACTAGATGTTATGTGTTACTTACAAAATCATTTTTATTTTGTTGATATTGAGAAATTACAGAGTGGCCTTATTGCAGATCTTTATAAAGCTTTATGCAAATGAACACAACATTAGTTATTAAACTTGTATGAGTATGAGTAAACAAGTATGATCACTTTATAATATGTGATATGATGATGTTAATAACAGGAATAATGTTCACATTATAATGCATTATGTCACTTTTTGTGCTATGAAGCATTATACTACGAAAATAAAATGTATAGATCTTTATGAATGCACTTACAATGCATTATAGATACTTGAATCATAGAAACCAGTTTTTCTGCAGTGTAATCAAGGGTTTTTTTTGCTGCCTACAGGTTTACTTATAACTTACTTGTTTTTCAAATATTGTGATATATATATATATATATATATATATATATATATATACACACACACATAGGCAAAAACTAGTAAACACATTAAACAACGAGCAAATAATTTTTTTATTTCTTTTTATTTATTTATTTATTTATTTACAGATGAGTTAAATGTTAAATTAGTCATTTTCCATGTACACTAAGTAACCCCAGGTTTCATGCTCCAAGAAATCCTACAAATATTTCTCCTATAGTTTTAATCTTTTTTAAGTTTGATCCACAACATAAGAGGAGCATTAAACTATATACTTTTATGAATGGTTTGTCAAATCAATATTTAATAGTAAAATCAATATTTAGAAAGAAACTCTTTATGCCAAGAAAGACTCTTTAAATTTTTTACAAAGTTTATCTAGTATTAGTAGTAACAAAATTTTGATCTGATTGAATAAAAAGTAAACATTACAAAAGAAACCAAACTTTTGAGAGCCAGTATAAATGGTAGGTGTTAAGTAGTTATATACGATACATGCAACACATTGTGTATGTTTACTGAAAGGACTCTGTAGGACTAAACCATTATAATGTTGTAGCTCTATGTGGTGTCATGACAAGACAGCTCTGGTATTCTTCCAGTGTGTTCCCTGGGGATGAATCAACAGGAAATTCTTACAGCTGCTGTATCATTTTGCGGAACTTTGCTGTGAAGTAATGCCAGGATCTGTAGGGAGCTCGGCCTTAATACTTCCCTCTCAAGCCCACAGTGTACATCCATTGATATTAGCTCTATTTGAGGATCATATTAACAGCAAAGAAGAGCAAACACATATGTTTGGTTACAGTGATAATGCCTGTGTTAGACTACATCTGTAATATGACCTGTTAATATGTGCTTTGAAGTAATATATGTATGAATGGATACTGTGATTTATCACTAAACGGAGACTAGCCAGCTCCCCACACAGCTGCTGTACACATTTTTACATTTCATGCATTTTAGTCAAAATCGAACTGAATATTGCAGTAAAATGATTGTTTTATACTTTGCTTTAGTCAAGTCAAGTCAAGTAGTTTTATTGTCAATACTTCAATATGTACAAGACATACAGAGGATTGAAATTGTGTTACTCTCTGTCCCAAGGTGTAACAAATAAAGATTTAACTATAAATAGATTTCAACTAAAACTAAAACAAGAACAAGAGTATATTGAATGTAATAAACAATGAATATAAAATAGACTGACGCAAGACATACGATAGAATAAAATAAGGGCCCTGAGATAGACATAAATGAGACAATAAAGACAATAAAGTGACATGTGTACTAGCAGAATTAAGATGCAGGATTGAAGTGGTATGACAGTGCCAGTATAAACAGTAGTGCAGGTTGAATAACATTAAGTCTGTTTAAAGTGATGAGTGCAGACCAGTTCACAGTCACAGTTTGGTGTTAATGGGGGTATTAAGTGGGAATGCAAGGATAAAATCCTAAAAGCTGTTTAAAGTGTGTCCATCCCAGTTCGGTATTGATAGGGGTTGGGTTCAGGGTGCTGAGTTTGTGTGTGCAGGGGGCAGAAGTGGGAGAGGGGGTAGAGCAGGGAGAAAGTTCAGCATCCTGACAGCCTGGTGGATGGAGCTGTCCCTCAGTCTGCTGGTCCTAGCTCCTAGACTTCGCAGTCTCCTCCCTGATGGCAGCAGATTGAATAAAACACATTTATCTGTGTTTTTCATTCCAGTGTGGGCATGGCCCTCAGAGTATTGCATATTTATAAATCTCTTGGTTGACAGCCCCGGCATCAAAAATAAGAGGCCAGCCAAATATGGCACAGCTGCATCACCCTAATCCAGGTTTATCTTTAGCAGCCTGAAAAGCTGTCTACAGAGTTAAATGGTCTTCCTCATAAAACACACCTAATTCAGTACACCAGGCATCAAGATCTTCTTATAATTAAATTCAGAGTGTTAGAAGAGGGAAAATGCTAATCTCCGCAGAGCTGCAACTCAGAAGTAACCCAGTTTGACGCAGCTAAGCCGAGCTACTTGGATATACGTATATATCTGAACTCATCTTGAAAATAAAAGGCTCAAAACACTAAACGAACCCTACAAATGAATCCTATTTTGTCTTACATTCAACTAAAAGGGGTAACAAGCTTTCAGAAGTATTATGTTGAACTACTTACTGAAGGATTCCCTGAAAAGCTGCACGATAATCAATGGCTTCGCGCTAACATTACACTATGAATCCAAATAGCAGACACGTGACTAGGTATAGCATTATCATAGGTGTCAGTATGGTTGTAAAAAATTAATATTTTCATAGTTCTGGACATAAATGGCTGTACAAGTCTAGGTATCAAAATCTATAGTCTATTGCAGGTTTTCTAATATACTTTGGACAATCAACATAAATAATTCTGCTTTCTGTTTCATTGCAGTGTTCTTTACCACAAAAGACTCTTTACCATTAAGGGTGGCGATGTGCTCAGATTGTGTGTGGAGGTGTATGATACTGATTTATGTGGAATTGCGTCACTAAAACAGATATCACTACATGTAAGAGTTGGGAACTTCCTAGAACTGTGGTGTAAGTGGTGTAATAATCAGAGCACCACCCACGACATAAGTTTAGTTTGTGTATTCCTTTGGAAGCACAGTGAGGGAAGCACAAAAATGCATTAGCAAAAGCATGTTTGCCCCTCAAACTCGTTATGCAGATGAAGCTACTTTATTGTTTTGTTCTGTCAGGTGACTAGAGGAATGCATCATAGAAAAATACATATATGCATACAAACATACCTATATACATACATACATACATACATACATACATACAAACGTACATACAAGACCTTAAAGTGAGATTAAACCATAGTTCAAGTTTACCTTTATGTCTTCCCTGATAGCCCACTGTTGGTTTGCTGATTGCAAAGTTAGCAGGCCACTGTCATTTTGTCGGGCGTTTTCCATGAGGCCCGCTAGTGGTTAAACAGAGTGTCAGAAAAAATGTCAATTTCATCTCTCATTTCTCACATGCCATTTTTCCTTTATTTATGTTTTGTTGAGTCAGCAACAACTTATGCAGCTATATCACATCAGACCTAGTGATCATTTATTTTCTCTTAGTTGTTTGGAATATTTGTCTTAGTTTATCTGCCAAAATAAAAGTCTCTGTCCATCTAAAAAATCTGTTTGTGGAAATGAAAAGCCGACCGATATATGGTCAGTGTCTGGGTCAGCCTTAACAATGTACAATATTTTATTTGATTGTGTGTCTAAAGACAAACATGAATCATAATATCATGTCTCTTTCCAACACTCTAACCAAATACTTTTACATGTTGAACTTCCCAGATAGCAAGCATATATTTGTCCATTGGCTTTATAAGGTTGGCACCGAACTGACTATTGGCCACCGCTGGTCCTCCTTCGGACCAGCCAGATTATTCTCCTGTGCCCAAGATCTAAGTAGTTTTAATCTCAAACAGATTTTAAAGTAAAGTGTAAAGCATTTAATTATTAAAAAATAAACTAAGACAAATATTACAAACACCTAAAAAAAACCTGAGCAAAATGCCAGTGGACCACCAGCTTGCCTGCCATTAGTGGGCCAGTGTTGGCATGATATCCTTTTGCTATCAGAGTTGTAAGAATGTATTTGTGTCTTGACGAATAAAGCACAGTCTTAGTGGAGCTGTATAGGCCCTATTAAACCTGCCATTGATTTGGATTTGGAGTTCTATGAAAGCTGCAGAAACTGGCTTGGGGCTGAACTTAAATAAAGCACAAACTACTAGAGTTTACTTAGCTTTGTTAGCCTAGCAGACTGAAATTTTACATTGCATTGTTTCCTAAAAGGCATGTTTAGGTTTTTTGGAGCTACATGGTTGCTAGCAGTTTAGCCAGAGCTTCCACCTGCTGAGCGGAAAACCCTGTTTGATTCAATGGTATATGAACCTTAACACAATGAACAGTTATGTTTAATAACAGATCATAAAGTCTTGCGGATCACATTGTTATTTCATGAGCAAAAACTTGGACAAGAGCAGCCAAAATGAGGTAAAACCCTGTTAAGAGTGGAGCATGATGGCAGCCCCTTAATGCTAATTGCAAACAGCGTTATTTAGTGATAAGCACTGTGCAACACTATTGTTATCTGAATTATATTCTTCTTTTTCTTCTTGGTCAAGAGATGTTCGAGGAATGTTCGAACTGATCCAGAATGGTGTGCTTGTATACAGCTTTTTGATCCAATGTACAGTTTTCCTAAAATCATAGCTCAAACCTGAAAATGTTCCCATTAGGAATGAACGAGGTGTAAAAGTGCACCCCCATCTATTGTACTTCTGCTTGACCAACAAACAATGTTTTGCACATACTCAGGGCAGAGCCCCAAGCAATTAAATATTGGTCTGACCCACATATGTCTGTTTGTCTATTTTTCCCTCCATCCCTCTTTCCTCACATAAGGTCCCATTGATCTTTGGCACTACCCAAACCCCATTGTTTCCTTTGCCCAACAGCCATCAAACTGCATGTACGTACTTAGGGCAGGTCCCCAAACTCTAGTCCACAGCCATACTAACCCATACTCCTCTATATGCTGTTTACTTACCTCCTCCCATAGACTCACATTTATTTTTAGCAAAACTGAAGCAACTGGCTAACAACAAGGTTGCTACAAGTGGCTATAAACTGTACATGTAGCCGCTTTTGTATTCAAGTCCAAAAACCTAAACATGCCTGTTAGGGAAAAATGCTAAGTAAAATTTCAGTCTGCTAGGCTAACAAAGCTAAGTAAACTCTAGTTGTATGTGCTTTATTTAAGTTCAGCCCCAAGCCAGTTTCTGCAGCTTTAATGGAACTCCAACCAGCTAGGTTAAAGTGACCCAATGAATGGTTAGCTACACCTGAAAAAACAGGAAATGCTTTTGTCAGCATTGTCTTCACTGTACCTGAGACTAACACTGCCACTAACCCAGCAGCTGAACTACACAAAACTGCCAAGCATTGTGGAAATAACCGAAGAAAAGAAGGCAGTCTGCATGTGGGTATAAGAAAAGAAGACAGGAGGATGTTGTACTCATAATCCTCATAATCCTCATAACTAGATCGCACTGGACTTTGGAGGAAGTGAGTTGCTCTCACAGCAAGCAATTAACGCAAGGGTAGAAATCCGCTGGTGTATCACAAGACTATTGAAATTACTGAAATTACTTGTTGTGCAGGTAACACAGTAATCTCTCTGCAGGAGTTGGACTTGCCTCCACCGTCTCCTCACATTAAGCTGGATTTATGGGTACTCAACGGGACGGCTTGCATGCCTGCTAATCTTTGCTGTCTGACATTTGCTTCACAATTACTCTGTAGGGTTCTTAGATGAAGTGGAGCAGCCTCATCTTCTGATGCAATGTTGCTCTGACTAATCAAGAACCCTAAGGCAGCTGGTATTACTGATCTGGGCCTTGTAAAACTATGATTATTGTGAGGTAGTAGACCATGCATCACTTCAAACCTCTCCAGTTGCTACATTGATCTTCACAGCATGATGCTGTTGTAGTGTTTCCGTTTCAAGTATGGGAAATGTGCATGTGCAGAACCTTTGGGAAGTTTAAGGAGCCTTGACATGAAGTACAGATGCTATACCAAGTAAAGGTTAGTCATGGCCAAAACTAGGCGTCAAAATCCAGTTTTTCTCCTTGCGTTTCATGTTACCATACATTACTTGTGTTAAGGGGCATCAGACCATCTAACATCTGCCATTTCTAACAAGTGCAAGCTGATAAAGAAGAACAGGATTTGATTCAGTCCAGCAAGTAAGCATGAACACACTACTGTGCCTGGGGCACAACATCTGGTGCTGCGTAGGCCTATTTCTCCCAACAGAACAAGTGCAACTAGGGTGGCCACACATCTGGGTTTAGGCCAGAAACGCATATATTATATAGATTCATTACAAACAGAGTGATCTATTTCAAGTGTTTATTTCTTTTAATGTTGATGAATATGGCTTATAGCCAATGAAAACCCAAAAGTCATTATCTCAGAAAATTAGAATATTACATGAGACCAATTGAAATGTTGGCCTACTGAAAAGTATGTACAGTAAATGCACTCAATACTTGGTCGGCGCTCCTTTTGCACAAAGTACTGCATCAATGCGGCGTGGCATGGAGGCAATCAGCCTGTGGCACTGCTGAGGTGTTATGGAAGCCCAGGTTGCTTTGATCGCAGCCTTCAGCTCGTCTGCATTGTTGGGTCTGGTGTCTCCCATCTTCCTCTTGACAATACCCCATAGATTCTCTAAGGGGTTTAGGTCAGGCAAGTTTGCTGGCCAATCAAGCACAGTGATACTGTGGTTATTAAACCAGGTATCGGTATTTTTGGCAGTGTGGACAGGTGCCAAGTCCTGCTGGAAAATGAAATTTCCATCTCCAAAAAGCTTGTCGGCAGAGGGAAACATGAAGTGCTCTAAAATTTCCTGGTAGATGGCTGCGCTGACTTTGGTCTTGACATAACACAGTGGACCTACACCAGCAGATGACATGGCTCCCCAAACCATCACTGATTGTGGAAACTTCACACTAGACCTTAAGCAGCTTGGATTGTGTGCCTCTCCACTCTTCCTCCAGACTCTGGGACTTTGATTTCCAGATGAAATGCAAAATTTACTTTCATCTGAAAACAACATCTTGGACAACTGAGCAACAGTCCAGTTCTTTTCCTCTTTGGCCCAGGTAAGACGCCTCTGGCGTTGTCTCTTGGTCATGAGTGGCTTGACACAAGGAATGCGACAGTTGTAGCCCATGTCCTGGATACGTCTGTGTGTGGTGGCTCTTGAAGCACTGACTCCAGCAGCAGTCCACTCCTTGTGAATCTCCCCCAATTTTTGAATGGCCTTTATTTGACAATCCTTTCAAGGCTACGGTTATCCTGGTTGCTTGTGCACCCTTTTCTACCACACTTTTTCCTTCCACTCAACCTTCCATTAATATGCTTGGATACAGCACTCTGTGAACAGCCAGCTTCTTTAGCAATGATCTTTTGTGGCATACCCTCCTTGTGGAGGGTGTCAATGACTGCCAAAGCGGTCTTCCCCATGATTGTGTAGGCTACTGAACCAGACTAACACCTTTGCAAGTGTTTTGTGTTGATTATTCTAATTTTCTGAGATAATGACTTTTGGGTGTTCATAATCATCAACATTAAAAGAAATAAACACTTGAAATAGATCACTCTGTTTGTAATGAATATATACAATATATGCGTTTCTCTTTTTGTATTCAATTACTGAAATAAATTAACTTTTTGATGATATTCTAATTTATTGAGATGCACCTGTATATTATGTGGGCCATTGGGTCACATCCGTGCCAGAAGAACTGCCTTGCATGTCATTGGTTTTACAAGCTCATGTGACATTGTGACTCGCCTACTGGGTAACCGCAGGTCAACTCGCTAAATGCTAGTCAATTAGTAAGCTGCTGTCTGACTCTCGAATGTCATCCATTCCACCCAATTAGGTGAGTAAAGCAATCATTTGTGTGTTATATAGGTTAGGCTATGAATTTAATTCTATTCTAGTATCGTGCCCGAAATAAAAACACTAAATAAACCCTACAAATGAATCCTATTTTGTCTTATGTTTAACTTAAAGGGTTAACAAGCTTTTTAGAAGTTCTATGCTGAAGTACTTACTGAAGGATTCACTGGAAAAACTGCACAATACAAAGTGAAAACACCGCTGCCACAAACAGTATTGAACAACAATAGTCATTGCTTGGCGCTAACATTACATTATGAATCCAAATAGCAGACACTTAGGTATAGCATTATCATAGGTGTCAGTATGTCAATATGATTGTAAAAAATCAATCTTTTCATAGTTTTGGACATATATGACTGTATAAGTCTAGATATGGAAACTATATAGTCTAATACAGGTTTTCTAATAAACATTGGCCAATCAACAAAATTATTCTACTTTCTCTGTTTTTCATTGCTGTGTTCTTTACTACAAAATGCCCTTTACCATAAAGGGTGGGTTTTTTTAAACCTAAGCGATGTGCTCAGATTGCGTGTGTGGGGGTGTATGATACTGGTTTATGTGGAATTTCGTCACTAAAACAGATATCACTAAATAAGAGTTGGGAACTTCCCAGTCAAGAATAAATGGTATAATAATCAGTGTGCCACCCACGACCTGGTTTAGTTTAGGTGTTCCTTTATAAGCACAGTGATGGAAGCACAAAACTGCATTATCAAAAACATGATTGCCCCTCAAAGTAACTTTGCAGATGAAGCTACGCTATTAAAACTGTTTTGTTCTGTCAGGAGTTAAACCGCTAAATACAAATGAAGCTACTGATTTTGTATGAAGTAACTAATTATGATGAGTACTAGAGTAATCCATCATAGCAAAACAGGGATGGATCATGGTCATGTGAGGCCCATGTGCACAAGAATCTTTGGCAGGCACACCCCATCCACATACTCCAACAAAATTATATAAATAAATAAATAAATAAATAGTATCCCACTTTATCCCTGCATCTAGCAAAGAAAACGACTGTGGAGAAGGTAAAATGACTGGAATTGGGTTACGAACTGTCCAACTCATATTTAAAAACCTGCAAGAAGAACCCTCAGCTTCACAGAGCTAACTGACGACGGGCTGCAATGCAACAGCTTCCTTTGTGTTTTCTGTCCCTGAACACCATTAATGTGGACCTATGAACAAAGGTTTTTGCAGTTTGCAGAATCCTGTAGATCTTCAGTTGTTAACCTTGTGTTCTTTGTCACCTTATTCAGGATTGCTCAGTATGTTCTTACCGAGTGATCTTAACAGGACTCCTATATATTGTATCAATAGTCCTGAATCTTCTCTATTTGTAGACAGTTTGTCTGACTGTTGATTGATGGTCACTCAGGTCTTTAGCAAAGCTTTTGTAGCACTTTTCCAGCTTTGTGTGTCTCCATAACACATATTCTGAGGTCTTCTGAAAGTTGTTTGAACTGAAGCTGGTTCACACTAACCTTTCTTGAGAAGAACAGGTTTGTCAGCTGCCAAATGTTGCGTCCTGCCTTTATTTAAATGGGCAAAACACCTGAGGAACACATACTTACAATCTTCCTTAACGCCGTTTGCCAGTTAGCTTTTGGAGAAGTCATTAACACAAAAGTTCACTTTGCTTTTATATTTTCTAGCCTGCACTGTGGATGTTATTAAACAAATCGACAGTTGAGCACAACAGCAAAATCCAAGCAAACATAACAAATGGGCAACGCAGGGTCACGGGTGGAGAGACAGGAAAGGGTCGAAAACCAGGAAATCAAGTAAACCAGCGAACAAATCCAAAAGGGGTAATCCAAGAGAGTCAGAGACAAGCAGGAACTCAGTGATGCAAACAGGGTTTGTCAAAACTTCCCAATGTGAGTGTGTTTGTGTGGGATTTAAACTGGGTTATAAGAAGCAGGTGTGTGTAATCAGTACTGGAATGGGAGAATGAGGTGTGATTGGGTGACTGGGAACATGTGAGGGTGACGTCATCTGGTAGTGTACTCTGGGAAATGGAGTTTGGAAGATCAGTGGCATCAGGGCAACCCAGAGGCGTTACAAGGGTTCGCTTACTTTTTCTTGCAATTGTATGTCTGGACACAACAAGTTGTAGTCTAATATTTTAGTACTAAATGCCTCGAATACTACAAGGACCTCAAAACTGTAGGTTTTGACAGTAGGTTTTATTAGACTGGATGCAATGGTTTCCAGTCCCACCTATATGAATTGCCATTCAACAAGTCTATCAAACAAGCCCGCCATAGCGATTGGTATTAGCTTTAATGGAGACTTATAGTTTGCTAGCTCGCTAAGTTTCTCACATATAAAATGGACATTTGAATTAGTTCTAATGCTTCATTCATTTATTCATTTAAACCAATTTGCAAATGTCATAATCCTGGTTGATGACATTGCCTGGAATTAAAGGCTATATGACTGATATGAGTCTGATATGACCTCCTTATTATTAAGATTATTATTTACCTTTATTTATCCAGGGAAGTCACATTGTAATTGGAAATCTCTGTTACAAGTGAGCCCTGACCAAAACAGCAGCACATAATGCAATGACACCATAAACAACAAATAAGCAACCCCTACCCCCTACTTTTTTTTCAAAACTAAAGCTCAGCTGATCGACAGGGAGCTACACTGTGGCCAATGCAATTAAACATCTTCTACTCCAACAATTCGAAAGTTTCCACCAAAGTCAATTTCATAAATTACCGATATGCAACCATGAAAGGCTCATAGTCCCAGCCACACTTTGGGGAAATTGAGCTCTCATTGCCTCAACATTACTGCTCACACGTTCCATGTGGTTGCAAATGAGAGGAAAAAAAACAGCCACACAAATCTGATTTGGAGTTAATGACTACATTATACCCTAATGGATTTAGATTCGACCTTCGGGGAATGCAAAAGCTCTGGCTGATTAAATGAATAAACAAAAGTCCGGTAAATAGAACTGTTAAAATAAGTGTTGCATGAATTTGACACGTTTCCCCAGCCTCGCTCATTTCAGGCTGCCTGGGCATTCATCTCTGAGGGGAAGCCACATAAACCAGTGAAGCACAAGTTTCTCCTCTTGCCTTGGCCCCGGACTAACCTGACAGGAATAACAATGAACACATACAGAGAGCAGCGTTTCCCCTGTCACATTCGCTGAATTATGCAGCACAGATGAGATGGTTCAGACACTCAGATGGTCGTTTTATCGAAGCGGCCTTGTACATATGGTGGGTGGAAATCAGCTGAAAGTCAACCATTGGGTGGTAATGATTGTTTGGGGGGGGAGAAAACACAATGGTCGAATCTTCAGCAGACCCCTTCTTGGCATGCAATGAATTGCATGGACTGCATAAGGTTATAGTGCTCTATATACGCTCTCAAAACTGCAGGTGTCAAAAAGGATAGCATCAATGACAAAATACCATAAAGGAAACATTTTTCCGGTCCCTAAAGATCCACCCGACACAGCTCTGACTTTTAAACTGCTATTGAAGTCTTTACAGGGATTTTCCACAGGCTCAGTAATGCTGTGTAAAAAACTCACATAGTGCAGCTTTAAAACAGCTTTAAAACTTACATAGTGCAGCTTTAAACCATCTTTAAAACTTACATAGTGCAGCTTTAAACCATCTTTAAAACTTACATAGTGCAGCTTTAAAACAGCTTTAAAACTTACATAGTACAGCTTTAAAACAGCCTTAAAACTTATGTAGTGCAGCTTTAAAACAGCTTTAAAACTTACATAGTACAGCTTTAAAACAGCCTTAAAAGTTACATAGTGCAGCTTTAAAACAGCTTTAAAACTTACATAGTAGCGCTTTAAAACAGCTTTAAAACTTGAATAGTGTAGCTTTAAAACAGCTTTAAAACTTGAATAGTGTAGCTTTAAAACAGCTTTAAAACTTACATAGTGCAGCTTTAAAACAGCTTTAAAATTTACATAGTACAGCTTTAAAACAGCCTTAAAACTTACATAGTGCAGCTTTAAAACAGCTTTAAAACATGCACAGTGCAGCTTTAAAACAGCTTTGAAACTTACATAGTATAACTTTAAAACAGCTGTAAAACATGCATACTGCAGCTTTAAAACAGCCTAAAAACTTACATAGTATAGCTTTAAAACAGCTTTGAAACTTACATAGTGCAGTTTTAAAACAGCTTTAAAACTTACATAGTGCAGCTTTAAAACAGCTTTAAAACATGCATAGTGCAGCTTTAAAACAGCCTAAAAAGTACATAGTATAGCTTTAAAACAGCTTTAAAACTTATATAGTGCAGGTTTAAAACAGCTTTAAAACATGCATAGTGCAGCTTTAAAACAGCTTTAAAACATGCATAGTGCCGCTTTAAAACAGCCTAAATACTTACATAGTGCAGTTTTAAAACAGCTTTAAAACTTACATAGTGCAGCTTTAAAGCAGCCTAAAACCTTACATAGTGCAGCTTTAAAACAGCTTTAAATCTTACATAGTACAGCTTTAAAACAGCTTTAAAACTTACATAATACAGCTTTAAAACTTACATAATGCAGCTTTAAAACAGCTTTAAAACTTACATAGTGCAGTTTTAAAACAGCTTTAAAACTTACATAGTGCAGCTTTAAAACAGCTTTAAAACTTACATAATACAGCTTTAAAACAGCTTTAAATCTTCTATAGTACAGCTTTAAAACAGCTTTAAAACTTACATAGTGCAGTTTTAAAACAGCTTTAAAACTTACATGATGCAGCTTTAAAACAGCTTTAAATCTTCTATAGTACAGCTTTAAAACAGCTTTAAAACTTACATAATGCTTACATAATGCATTTAAAACTTGCATAGTGCAGCTTTAAAACAGCTTTAAAACTTACATGGTGCAGTTTTAAAACAGCTTTAACATTTACATAGTGCAGCTTTAAAACAGCTTTAAATCTTACATAGTACAGCTTTAAAACAGCTTTAAAACTTACATAATGCAGCTTTAAAATAGCTTTAAAACATTCATAACACAGCTTTAAAACAGCTTTAAAACTTATATAGTGCAGTTTTAAAACAACTTTAAAACTTACATAATGCAGCTTTAAAACAGCTTTAAATCTTCTATAGTACAGCTTTAAAACAGCTTTAAAACTTACAAAGTGCAGCTTTAAAACAGCTTTAAAACTTACATAGTGCAGTTTTAAAACAGCTTTAAAACTTACATAATGCAGCTTTAAAACAGCTTTAAATCTTCTATAGTACAGCTTTAAAACAGCTTTAAAACTTACATAGTGCAGTTTTAAAACAGCTTTAAAACTTACATGATGCAGCTTTAAAACAGCTTTAAATCTTCTATAGTACAGCTTTAAAACAGCTTTAAAACTTACATAATGCTTACATAATGCATTTAAAACTTGCATAGTGCAGCTTTAAAACAGCTTTAAAACTTACATAGTACAGTTTTAAAACAGCTTTAACATTTACATAATGCAGCATTAAAACAACTTTAAATCTTACATAGTACAGCTTTAAAACTTACATAGTGCAGTTTTAAAACAGCTTTAAAACATGCATAGTGCAGCTTTAAAACAGCTTTAAATCTTACATAGTACAGCTTTAAAACAACTTTAAAACTTACATAATGTAGCTTTAAAACAGCTTTAAATCTTCTATAGTACAGCTTTAAAACAGCTTTAAAACTTACATAATGCAGCTTTAAAACTTACATAGTGCAGTTTTAAAACAACTTTAAATATTTTATAGTACAGCTTTAAAACAGCTTTAAAACCTACATAGTGCAGCTTTAAAACAGCTTTAAATCTTCTATAGTACAGCTTTAAAACTGCTTTAAAACTTCCATAGTGCAGCTTTAAAACAGCTTTAAATTTTCTATAGTACAGCTTTAAAACAGCTTTAAAACTTACATAGTGTAAGTCTTTTTTTAGGGGGCATTTTGTTCATTTAAAATCCAGAGTCAGCTGAAACATTTCCCCGGTATTCTCATTCTTCTCATGTCTAGAAATCTTGAGATTTGAAATGAGATTAAAAAAAGAATACCTAAAACAGGACCCATATGCTATTTTTTGCTAATTGTTATTACATAAGATAATATTGGTGTTATATAAACCTGGTTTAAGGCACTAACCACAATGCCTTAAACCAGTGGTTCTGGTATTGGAACCTGACATGGTCCTAAGGGGTGATGAGAGCTCCTAAAAGAAATATACCTAAAATAAACATGTCAAATTCATGCAACACTTATTTTAACAGTTACTTATGTCTGGGGGAAAAAATGAAGATGCATGAAGATAAAGGCAGCTAAAGAGGATGAGCATGAAGATAAAGGCATGTTTTTTTACTTGTTTTTCTTTGGACATCAACGATATATAGGTATGATTTCTTTGACTCCTCATGTTTCATGTGATTAGTTGGTAGTTTGCTTTTGGGTTGACGACAAGAAGTAGTGGATCTGTTGTCTGTCTAACAAAGCAGGTTCATCTTAGACTGGCTTTCTGAGTGAATTCTGAGTTTCATCTTCACAAAACCAAACAAACACAGTTAACCCCATCACAACAGCGACTAATGACTTTCTCTGTTACAACAGCTTTAGATACTCAGGATATGACGGGTCCTCGTGCATGTGCATACTAGCAACTAATCACATGAAACATGAGGAGTCAAAGAAATCATATCTAGATATCTTGCTGTCCAGAGAAAAAATCTCCAAAATGGCAACTTTACAGGAGAGGCCAAAAACCTAATTTAATGTAAATGTAAGTCAATGCAATTTTGGGCCATTTCTGTTGGTCCATTCATCATGAAATTCTGACACAATGTAAATGGTGGCTGCTGTTTTCAAATGATGCAGAAAAGTAAAAATCGACAAAAATGGAGACATATGCTTTTCATCGGACAGCGGCGATATGTAGATGGTAAAGCATTTATAACAGTGAAATGCAGCACTGTTACAGGCAACTAGGCCTAAAGTTGTCTGGGTAAGCAAGAAATACTGGGTTGTAATACAGAGCCCTGGGTCGAGAATGCTAAGACAATTGTCTGTAAATTAAAATGTAATTTATTAAAACCCCAAAGAAGCATATAGTCATCATCAGCCCATAATTAGCCAGTAATAAATGTATATATTTTAGACAGCTTGTGATGGTCATTATGTTACGTTATTAACATAATTTTATAGTACATCAGCTACCCCAACAAATCCTGTTTGGGGTTCCCAAAGGCTAAAGCCAGCCCAGGCTTTATGTTTCAAGGGCTTTTACTTAACACACTTTGCCAAATTGCCGCCAAGGGTTTTTGAGTAATGCCAAAGAAGAACCACTTTGTTTTCTTAAAGCTCTCAGGGGTCATTTGCTAATCGCTGGAGCATAAAAAAGCCAGATTGCGAACCACTGACATACAGAACCATGATGAGATATGTCAGTGTGAAGAACCATTTATTAAAGGTTAAAAGAACTTTGACATTGTGTTAAGGTTCCACACCAGCTTCGGGGGTTCATCCTAGACCCTGTACATTATGTTGATGTTCTTTGAACATTTGTCCCACGTTCACAAAAAGGATTCTCTCAAGAACTGTCCACTGAAAGGTTTTTAGGGCGTAGGGTTTTTGGCTTCTGATATGTTTTGACTTCTGTTTGTCTAGGGTCATCCTCTAACATTTCAATCGTGCCCCATCTTTGGCGTTCGCCAGCGGCAGGTGGCAGATGGTGTGGCGTTCGCCTCTTCATTAATGAAATGATAAATCAGTCAGTCGTTCTCCTTTCTCCATTCCTCTCTGCCCAAAACAGCGCAGTCCTTAAAATGGATGCGTCATTCTTAATTGGCCCGGTTTGCAGCCGCACTCAGATGCTTCATGATGATGCATGGCACTCCAGCGATTGGCTGAGAGCCGCGTGTTTCATAGAGAGTGGCAGATGATACCCTCACAAAGAAGGAGTGTTGTGATATATTTGCATGGCATTAACATGGGTGAGCATTTCCAGCACGTTGTTGGGAAACATTTGTCACTGTATCTACAAAGAGAAGAACCGCAGCTCAGTCATGTCAGATTACTGTAAATAATCAACACCATTTTCCACAAGGTCATACCTCTGTGTAAAGTACCAGCACACATGTGAATACAGGAAGCTTTTAGCTAAGCACTGCAAATGTGTGCAGATATTTTGCATAGCTCGATACCAAATGACAAAACAACGGGCTGTGCATGGAAGATGGCATCAATGAGATGATGTTACTGAGAGTTAAATGAAGCAGGTCCATAATTGAGCCCATTTCTACCAATCAGAAAACGCCTGCTCGGCTTCAGAGCTAATAAACAGCTTCATAGCTCAGTGGAAACGTGGTGAGAAGCAGCGCCATATGGTATGCATTCGTTCCAGAGATTTCATCTCAAGCTGTCAGCCTCTGTCTTTGGGGAGGAGGAGTTCATACCTCGCATATTAACCACTCCCAATAGCTACTCTCTGCCAATCTGCGGATAGTTCCATTATTTAACAGCTTAAGGAGAGAACATGGCATCACTGTTGTTGTAAAAGCCAAGTTGTTTATAAGGGAAAGGAAATATTGAACCAGTTATACACTTCCATTCATGGGGAAAGATTCATGCCATGGGGTGGTAGGACCTCCAAAAACGTGTAACTAAATTCAACAAAAGAGGACAATCATCTTTCTCAGAAGAACAATCAATAAATCCTGGGCTCGGAGGCGTTCTAGCCATCCTTGATTATGATAAAATATGTCACAGGAGAACTAAATGGGCCACTATTATAATAATTGCTTCAGACATGTTTGCTTTGTAAATGTTAATCAAAGCACACATGGCCAATGATAGACAGAGATCACAGGATTCAGCTTGATTGAGCGGGGGGCTTTGATTTGATGCTTTTGGTGTTGTGTTTTTGTTTTGTTTTTTTGAGTCCCCTGGACAAACAACAGTCCTTCCAACCCAATCAGCCACCCTGATAAACCCTTCCCGGTGTGCGGAGTTCAAGGGCGACAGAGCACTTTACACCAAATTGAATAGCAAAAAGAGCTATTTGTCTTTAGAGTGGTCCAATATTTGCGAATCACAAATGGGGCACTGGTCAAAAAAAAAAAAGCCTTGGGTTCAGTGTACTCCAAAGAAGTCACACATTTCATAAATCACTACCTGGCACATCCATGCTCTGCCCACAAGGACATTCTTTCAAAGCAGCTGTTGCAAGGTGGGACAAGCTTCATCGAATGTTCATAAAAATCCCATTCAAGCTAAAGGCACATTTTATAGCTTCACCCTATAGAACTGAGCATCACGCCAGCGATCCATTCTGAGGTTTGCCGGTGGTCCAATAAACTTTTCTAAACCTGGAGGAGATACAGCACGTGTATGTTCACTTTGGCCAAAGTAAAATCTACCACCAGAATCTGAGCTTTCTGTGTTTCCATGTAGAAGATGCCCAATCTTTCCTTTATTGTTAAACGTACAGTTTTTTTAATGCAGTAGATGATAAACATTATTTCTTGTTTATTTCACAGTTATGATACAACCCAAATGATGTGTAACGTTCTGTGTTTTCATGTTTAAAAGGTAGTTTGTGGTATAAGCCACACTAAAGTAAAATCTGCATTTTCAGTTTCGTGTCAGGTCACTTGCTTTCCATGTCAGTATAGGGGGTTTGCACTTAACATCACAGTGGGCAGGAGTCACTATGGTTCTGACCACTGGGTGGCTGAAGGACTAATGAAGTGGCAGCGTTAGAGTTCAGTGTGAATGCAGCGATAACACATCTTATATGGGACAGAACTGTTGTGTGATTGACTGTGTGAATTCTTTTGCACAGACTGATGGAAGCTAAAGAAAAGAAACGCAAATGGATCTCATGAGGCTAAAGTCATATTTGCCAGCTTCTTGTTTGAATTTCCCCATTCCACCTTAAATGTTGCAGTAGTTTACATTCTGGTACCTGGGACAGACCAAAACTACTGCACTATTTAAGGTGGAACTGGAAAATTCAAACCAATAGCCAGAGAATAGGAAACTGACTTCAGCTTCATGTGGTTTGCTGCAATTTGCAGCAACAACTGGAATCCATGCACCAAAACATAGATTTGCAGTTGTTGTTTTGAGTCAGGTGTGCTGGATTTTGGGGTAAAATTGTATATTATGTTATTTAGTGAGCTGACTACTTTTATTTTAAATATTTAGAATCTTTTATTTCTGTTTACATGCTGTGTACCAGGAATGTTTTGGTCAGCATTTGGGGAAGGTTAGACAATGTTAGTAGCAAAAACAAGTTTTCCTTATGAGGGGGTAAGTTACTCCACAAAGCAAGTTTAGGTAGTTAACCACATAACTTCATACAATCCTATATCAGAAAAAATTGGGACAGAGTGCAAATGCAGCATATATATATATATATATATATGTATATATATATATATATATATATATATACGGACAGTATGAACTGAAGATATTTCAGTGTTTTAGGTGTTATTTTGTCCCATTCCTCCGGCAGTGTGCGACAGTATGGGGACAGAGATTTTTGTTTCAAAATTCTCCACACGTTCCCCATTGGGGACAGGTCAGGACTGCAGACAGGCCAGTCCAGTACCTGCACCCTCTTCTTCCACAGCCATGCCTTTGTTATGTGTGCAGCACGTGGCTCTGCATTGTCTTACTGAAAAATGCATGGATGCCCCTGGAAAATATGTCTTCTAGAAGCAGCATATTTTTCTATAAGAGCTCAATGCACTTTTCTGCAGTAATGCTACCATCACAGAAGTGTAAATGACTTTTCCCAAGAGCACTGCCACACTGATCCCATACCATAAAAGACCCTGGCTTTTGAACCTGATGATTGATGCCTGGATGGTTTATGATTTTTGTCGTTGGCTGGAGCAACGGCGTCCATTTCTTCCAAAAAAGGATCTGGAATACTGATTTGTCTGGACTGTGTGATGATCCATCCCAGATGCCTTAAGCCCACAGAAGTCGATGGTTAATGTAAGGCTTGTTAATATAAGGCTATGCAACTCCCCTCCAGTCTTTCGTTAAGGAACATTGTTTTTAAACATTTCAATAATTTTCTGCATTTGTTGACAAACTGAAGATCTTCTGCCCATCTTTGCTTCTCAATGACTCTGCCTTTCACAGATACTGCTATTGCACCAAATCACGATTACAATGTTGACATCACCTGTTTGGAATCACATCGTTATTTAGTTTTTTTTTGTTTTTTGTTTTTAATTCTAATTTCTAGCCCTAAATTGACCCCGTTTTTTGTAATGTGTTGCAGACTGAAATGCAGGAATGAATGTACACTAACAAATGAAATGAAGTTGACCACACAAAACATGAAATATCTTGGGTTCATACTGTCTGCAAGGAAGTAAAAGTCAATGTAAATGTGAGTAACTCTGCATTTCTTTTATTTACTTGCATTTTCCATACTGTTCCAACTTTTTCTGATTTAGGGTTGTAAAATTTGGAGTTGTACTTTTATGCATGGAACAGAGAAACCTTAAAGTTCACGGTGGCCATAAGAATATGCACTTTATTGCCTTTAAACAGATAATCACTTGTTTCATTCTCGGTTTTGCCGTTTCCCCTAATGATCACAGCCTTGTTGCTGTATGTTTTGCCACTCATTTCAATTGAGGGGACGGATTCCAGTGAGAAAGTGACGCCATACCCTCTATTAATGCAGCAACAGCACAGAGAAATCATCTGAGCAGCTGATTAAACAGCAGAAATAGCTTTCTTTTTTTGTGACACCCTTAAATAGTTTAAATGCTCGGCTACTGAACTGAGCCGTGTTGTGGTACCTAATTGCAACCAGCCTAGCAACAGTTGCTACAAAAAGGCATTTATGCACAAAGCACGGATAGGTCAGCCGACTCGGGGTGATAAAAAGATGATGTTCTTGCACTTGACTTGGGTTTTATTTATGTAGTTAGTTGTTAAATAATATTAGTGAGATGGCATCATTAGCGCACTCTGAATGCCCATTAGACTTGGACGTGGTCACTTGCGTAACAGGCTTGGGTGCATGCCCGGTGCCTATCATTATTCCCCTGCGGCAGGGCGTGTAATGCATTTTCAGATTTGAGGTGCATGACAAATGCAATTATACAAACAAGTGTCCAGTCACTGGACATTACAGCTGGACCTCAGTTTCCAGGTCAGGGGAGAAAAGCAATGCGGAAAGAATGTGCAGTGTTCAGAGGCACTGAAGTAACTTCTGGTCCCCCCTAGAGAGAAAGAGAAAGAGAGAGAGAGAAAGAGAGAGTGGGAGAGAGATTAATACAATTTGCTCAACAGAAATGAAATTATTTGTGTGTACTTTGGGTACAGTTATAGATTAATTGTACCCAAGAACAGAACATATAGTTTTCTAGGAAAAATACTTTTTATGTGTCCATATCCCCCCAAGCTTGCTAATCTGGGTTCTACCATATCTATGCAAGCAGTTTGTCTATATTTCAGTCAGAGCCCGGGATATGAAAAAACACCCAAAGAGAGAAAAATCAATCTAAAATATCCTGAGTCATCGAGTCTCTGAACACCACATACATCGTCTGGACAAGTTTAGCACCCAAGCAGAGCTGAAGCCTGCACCTCCATATAGTATTGGTATATAGTAGTGTCCAAGCCTAAAGTACAGTGGTTTTTAATGATTGGTTTGGCCAGGTTCCCTTGCAGTCTGCAGCCATAATTCACCAGATAGACCTCCAGAATGCTACAAAATCTAAATTCTGAGTTTGGGCGGTGGGGTAGTGATAGCTGCTTCACCTACATCAACAGGGAGCAACTGTCTTTAAAATCCTAACTATCTAGAGATGGAACACTGGTCTGCCTCAGTGCCACTGTAGTAAATTGGCTCATCTAGTTGATCATAGCCTGTGAACTGTTAATATAATCAAAATACCTCTAAAAAACATTACAACATACCATAGCATTCCACACATGCACATGAAATACATATATCTGTTGTTAAGACCATCAAAAGTTTAATAGTTCTCTGTTTTGGTCTTGGCAAAGCAAAGATCTTGCTTTTTTTCATTTCAGAAATATTAGCAAATTGAGAACTGTGGTGTCAAATGCAGAACTAGAGATGATAATACATGCTGTTATTTCAGCTCGTATTGATTATTGTAACGCTATTTTCTCCTCGCTTAGTTTGTCAGCTCGTGATTGTTTACAGGCTATACAGAATGCTGTTGCTAGATTACTTATTAGGTCTAGCAGATGGTCCCATATAACCCCTGTGCTAAAATCTCTTGGCTGACTTACGCATATTTACCAGAACATTCTCTTAGGACCAGTAAGTTAAATCTACTGTTTGTTCCACGTTCCTGTTTAAAGACAAATGCTGGGGATCGAGCATTTGAGGTCTCTGCTCCCAAACTGTGGAAAACTTTGCCTGCTTCTTTAAGATCTGCTGACTCTGTGGAATCTTTTAAAAAGCAACTAAAGACTTAATTTTTTTAAACCAGGCATTTAGATAATGTTCAAGGCAGCATTGTTTTGTGTTTTAATTTGTAATTTTATTTTTGTTTTATTTTCTTGTTGTGTGTGTTGTTTGTGGTTGTATATTCTATGTTTTATAATGTTTCTGTAAAGCACTTTGTGACTTGTGTCTGTGAAAAGTGATTATAAATTATTATAAAGTGTAAATAAATTTTACTTACTTACTTACTTACTTACTTACTTGGCCTTTTTCTTGTTTTTTTAAACCAGAAATGTGTAAATGAGGACCAACTAGTGCAAATCAAGGGGGATTGTGGTAGGAGGGTTTTCAGGAGGCATGGCTGACCCATTTTTGAATATATAAGATCATTCTGGAGCTTATAAGCTCATTTTTTCTGTTGAAAAAAGCACAAAGCTTACATTATTGATAACGTTTTTGATGGTGACTTTCTAGTGATTCTAGTGATTTTGCAGTATGACTGCAAGCTAAAACAGACTGATTATTGGAGTTTATGGAGTGTCAAATTAGCATGAATCGGCCCAGAAATGTGGCTAGCTTGGCCAACTTTACATTTGCAAAGTGCAGACCACACTCATTGTGAGGTGAGGCAAAGAAGGGGAGTACTGGGGAGACTTGAAGCCAGACACGTCCCCCCCCCCCCTTTGTTGAGCAAAGACAGATAAATTTTCAACACGAGAACGTGAGGGAAGAGAAGCAGTTTTATAGGGCACGTTATGATGCAGAGTTTGGGCATGGTCCTTCTCACAGACTTCAGTTATTAGCAGTTATTAACTCCATTTCTTGGGGAAAAAATGGCCAAAATGACCAAACACTTTAAATGGTCTTAACACAAAATCATTAAACAAACTGACTTAGTATTGGAAGCCCTTTAATTTCTTTAAGCAGTGAAGTTTTGTGTATAGTCTTGCAGAATCATTCACAGAAAGAAGAGTCAATATTGTTTCACGCAGCACTGATGACTTCAGACAGCCAAGTTCGTGCTTAAAGTGACATGAAATATTCTCCATAGGGTTTAAATCTGTACTCAGTCAAAACCGTCAGTAAAAACCACTGCACGCTGAGCTTGGCCAATTTTTTTTCAGCCGGGAGGGTTTAATATACAAGAGCTCTACTTCAACCAACTTCAACACAACCCATGTATGATGTAATTAACATTAGGTTAAATAGCAGCCAGTGTGTTTGCTCATGCTCATGTAAACATTTTCCTTTTGGATATGGAGGGGATTACAGGAAGTGTCATGATGGTAACTGTGCTGCTGTTAACAGGGTTTTTATCATAATGTAAACAACTACATGATATGCAGAGAATTTGTGTGGGGATTTAATGCAGGCCTACAGGCCTATAGTAACAGCTATAGTGCAGTTGACTAATGTGAGACTCATTGTATAGACTCAGTAAAAGAGTGGTTTTGCTGCAAAAAACACAATTTTGAGGAAAAAAAGGACTTTTTAAATTGACCTTTCAGTACTCTGAAAATGTAGCACACAACTAAACTGTAAACCATAAGCTACAAAAATCTGATGCCAGAGTGTTCACTCCTGCTTCTGTTATCGCCCATATGCCTGTGTGACACATGTGCACATGTAAGAGGAGCTGGTATTTTGTTTCCATCACCTTGTCAGCAAATGGACATGTAAAGCTGTCCATGAGGGGGCCCAAAGTGCCATTTGCATTTACGACAGTGGTATCGTGAAATACACTCTCACATAATGCTGCTTTAATATGGCCAATGATATGAACCAACAAGGTAAAAAATGTCCAGTTTGATTTCAAGTTGACTTTAAGGTTGTGCAGACCTGGGGGTGTAGGATACAGTGTGACAGTTGCGACTTCTTCAGATTTTGTAACTTCTACATTATTCAGATGGATGCTTCAAATTCCATTTACCATTCTTTATTTTTTTTAATAAATGATAACTGAATGAATAAATAAATAAATAAATAAAATTTATTCTCATAAATAAAACTATCAAATTATTGAATGTAGCCTAGCATCCATTTGTCAATGTGATATGTAAGAACATAAAGAGAACAGAGTTGAAGAGATTGGAGTTGCAGTTGGAATTGTCAGAGAGGAGTTACGAGTTGTGTTGTCTAAAGTGAATGCCGTCAATCATTTTTATAGTTCACACTGTGTCCTAAACTGCATCGACAAGTCTGCCAGTATATAAGGCCATATTGCTAACACAGGAGCATTTTACGAGCAGCACCACTGCAATAAAGATACTGATATAAATTTATTTATCTCTGCCCCTGTGGAAAAAAAAGAAAAACAAGCACTGATGCAACTTCCCTAGAACTCACCTGTGGGTGTTAAACCTCTGCTGTAAAGGATGTGGTTTGGGGTGTCAGGCTTTATAAGCATTAATGAAACTGTGAGTTCTTTGTCTGGGGTCACCGAGGCAGGATCTGAGTGATTTGGGGAAAACTAATTAAGGTCTAAGGCTTTTTTTGCGGCAACAGTGAAAAGAAATCATAACAGTAGGAAAACATGAAATGCAATGCACACTCGAATATGAGCCAAAAATGAAAAACAAAGCCTCAGTTACATTTTTTTCGCATCGCTTGACTTCTTTACTCAAAAACAATACATGAGGATTTGCATTTTGAAAATTGAATTTCTATTAGAATTGAATACAATCCACCTTGAAATGTAATAAGGGCATGGCTATATTGCTTTGCAGCACTCAAAACAGTCCTAAATCAATGTTATGGACCTTTTACCTTTTATTTTTAAGTGCATTGCAGTTGACTGTTTTGATTGCGTTTCAATGAGGCGAATACACTTGAAGTACAAAATACAGTCATGTGAAAACATTGTATATGTATTCCACACGTCACCTACAAAAAAAAAGTAATGTAAGATGTGCATTGCATTTCACTGTTTTCACTGTTACAATGGAATTTCAATGAGGAAAATCCATTTAAAGTACTGCACGGTGCCTTCATTACATTTCATAGGGGATTGACACAAATTTAATTTGAATTTGAACTTTTAAAATGCAAATCCACAAGCATTGTTTTTTCAGTGAAGAGGTCAAGCGAGGTGAAAGCAATGTGAAAGAGGTTTAGTTTTTCATTGTGACATGCATTCTGCATTCTACATAATTTTGTTTTTCAGTTTGGCACAAATCCGTTTCCATAGTTTTTTGGCCTAGAAGACAAGAAGTTTTTATGGCTCGAGGCTTCAACACTAGCTTAGCTGAGCTGTCATCTATGCATAATATAGGTGGTTGGTTGAGTCTGACTAATCTGACTTACCTACAGGCAGTTTACAAGTTCTATGTTATCAGGTTTAAAACATTTTCCCAGGTAAAACTTGCAATAAAAATGGCGGCTGGGAATTCAGAAATTGCTACACTAATAGTGGAGATCTACATATAGAAATACATTTCAGAAATTTGAGCAAAAGTGGCAAAAATAAGTAATGGAAAATACAACTCACATTCTACCTCTTTGAACATATGAGGGTTACAAAAGTGTCATTCTGCATCTGGAGCATTTGCATCCTGTTGCGTTCTTTTTTAGTTTATCCACTTCTTTTCAAAATGAAATGTTTTTTTCTTTACATCTGGACATCTGTAATGTCCTTTGTGAGTCTACTGATTTATAGCCTGTACTTGGTTCAAGCATGGACAGATAAATCACAGAGACACTATCTAAACTTTCAAGTATGATGCTTTTCCAGTATATTTCCAGCATACACTGCCATGGAAGCTTATTCTCTTTGCATCACCTGCTCCAGGTTGTAACATTTGCCAGTGGAAAATGTAGAGAAATATGTACACGTAAATATGTACACTCTAAAACACGAAATGTTGGATTTACTTAAAAATGTTAAGTCATCCGGTCCCATGTAATCAACCGACAGGATTGAAACTTGGTGGGTAGGTTTGATATCATTAGACATGCATGTTTTACTCTCAGCCTTGCATGTGACATAAGCAAGGATGGGCCTTATCGCTGTACCTGACTGACTGTATGAGGTTGTCCTGTTGCGCGTGCTCTCCATCCTGATGAACATGCTGTTGTGTTGGTAGCATCCTTTACTCTCCGAGAAAATTTCGAAATCTATTTGAGCAGTTGGAAGAGTTGGAGCAGGGTGGCTTTGTAGGGATCCGGGGAAGCGGGATGGTCTTATTTATATATTGTGCGGCATACCAGTTGTGCAGATACTACCATAGCACGCCGTTGGTGGCAGTGGACAGAAGAAGGCATGCACCAGTGACAAGAAGGATGTGTGAGATCTACATGAACCACAGACAAAGAGAACAGATGAATTGTCCAACATACGCGGATTGACTCAACAGCCATGATTGCGGACATTCAGCGAGCAGTGATGCTCTTCATGAGTCATCGTGTTAGTGCCAGCACCATTGGCAGATGGCTGCACAACGCAGCCCTTAACACCACGTCAGTGTCGCCGTCTGATGTCGTGCCAGATTGTCTTTAAGTGACTCAGAATGGCAGTGGGTCATCTTCAGTGATGAGTCCTGCTTTTGTCTTGGTGGAAACAAACAACAGTGTGTAGAAAGTGTAGTAGTTATAAAGCTCCCTTGTGAACACTCCTCTCCATGTTTCATGCGTTGGCTCTTCATCATGCCAGAGTATTAATCATAAGCCAAATGCCTCTAGGCACATTTGCAGTCCTCAACTGCACTTGCACTCAAGAACTATGACCGAAGGGCATCCCATTTCTCACTTTAGTATTTAGTATTAACCCGAGCCAGCAGCAGCTGTCTGACCAGCATGCTGGAGATTTTTAGATGTTACAGTGATCTTTTAGCACATGAATTTAAAGGTTTCCTGAATTTACCACTTCAACTTATTGAGCAACATCTGCAAGTTGTTGACACCACCAAAGTGTGGATTGGGAGGTGGAGCACATGGGCTAAGAGCATCTTTGGGACAAGGCCATAGTTTAAGTGTCTAACGCTGTGTTAACAGTACTAGGGAGCGGTCAGGGTATTGTAGGCCTTCAGAGTTGGGGTCACACTTTGTTTTGATGGTCCACTACAGACCATTCAACTAAATATTAAATATTAACTATTAAATGGAACTGAACTTGGGTTGAGTGTATCGGATTCTATTAAATCAAACGCTAACCTGTAAACTTAAACCTAATCTTCACTTCATCTATACTTAAAGAACCATGAAAATGTAGTCTGCCCAAGGCGGCATAATTAACAGCATAATTAAGATGATTTGTGATTCAGGAACATGTTGGCCAGGAATTTCAAGAACTGGTTACCAGAACCTGTGGAATAGTTGTGTACACACGGAGACTGCCTGAGAAATATTGCATATTCAGAGGTTCATTGGCTTCATTATCAGGACCACGGGCCATCAATTCAGCTCCCTGCAAATGCTACTAGCATACCCAAAGACTTATTTCCGCTCAGTCTAACTCTCCAGAGGGGTTGAGGCTAAGTAAATGGCTCTGGCCTCATGGTGACCGCACTGTGCTCGTGAATGAAGCCAAAAGATAAAAACGCCCCTTTCTAAACCAGCAGAAGTAAAGGTACAGAGCACTTCAAAATCAAGTGATGATCCCCCTGCTGTGGTTCAGTATCAGTCAGGGGCAATCTTCGTGCCAACTTTCAGTTTATTTACCCTTACGTTGCCCTCCAATTTACTGGCACAGTAGCTGAGCACTAGTCACTTCTTGCTGTGCATTTTTTTCAGCCTGATGACTCACCCTGAAGGTAATTCTGCTCCTGTGCTAAAATGGTACCTCCTTTCAATATTAAAAAAATACTCCCAAAACAAGTTTTCACTGATGTCGGGAATGCAGGACATTACAGAATAAATTCTTCTGGCCTTGGATTGCCACAGGCTGCTCTGAATCAAAGCTATTTCAAACTCCTGCTTGGAGGCTCTCTGCCAACAAACCATTTCTTGGATCAGATGGTTCCGAATGTTTGCTCGTCCTGGCAGACGTCACAGATGAGAGAAGTTGCGAAAATGCAAATAAGCAGCGCAGAACGGGATGGACAGCCAAACTAGTTTGGAATTCCATGGGAATTGTTCATATAAACCAGCAATAAAAGGTTGCTGACTTTTTGCCATTTGCACACATGGTCCACCGTGCAAGTTCACTGATCTTGGCGGTAAATAGAGTTTGGGGCTTTTATGGTAGTAACTGAAGCATGAACCCAAATCATCTTGTAGGACTAAGCTGCAAGATTCAGGAGACATTTCGTTAAATGAGCACACCTGAATTGTTAGGGTGCAAGAATAGTCATGATTTTTCATAAAGGTGCTGATGGATTAAACTGTTAAGATGTGGTTCGATGTGAAATGCTCCATTACTTGCAAACTAACTAAGTCAATTGTTATGAATTTTATTGTCATTGTGCAGAGTACAGGTACAGATCCATTGACATGCAGTTAGCATCTAACCAGAGGTGTGAAATACAGTATTGTTATGTAAAGTGAAGGAAAATAATCATGGCAAGCAATGCTGAGGTTACAATATGTACAATTATGGACAGTGGAGGGGAAGAACCATACTTGTTACAAGTATAATTGTACACTCATCATCAAAAAAAAATAAAAATAGTTGCACCCAGAAGAAAGCATCGGATTCCAATGTTATTTGGAAGGTTACTAGGAACATTAATGATGATAAATTTAGACTGATATGGGCAATATTTATTGAGCTACACATACAGAAGTAGTGTCTCTCAATATGGCGCTGGGTCACCATGTTTGCTAACGCAACGTGCCAAACGCTAATGGTGTCCTGTGATAATTCATCCCATGCAGCTTGAATATTCTCACACAGTTCCTGCAGATTGTGCGGTAGGGGTGGAGGTGGAGTGACAACAGGTCTTCTGGACATGTGACGTGTGACAACAAATTGTTTATCTTGGCTCTGACCACGGTGCCTCCACACAGATTTGTTGGTCGTCTCCACCAAGACAAAGGCAAGACTCGTGACTGAAGATGCCACTCCATGACAGTCGGGCAAGACACCATTGCAGTATTTGGTGGCACTGACACAGAGTTAAGGGCAGTCGTCGTGACAGTCTGCGTGGATGTAGTCCTGTGTCATGCAGCCGTCTGCCAATGTTGCTGGCACTAACAGGATGACTCATGAAGGGCATCACTGCTTACTTAATGTCCACAATCTGGCGTGTGGTCGAGCATGAAACTTGAATCATTCGCATGTCAAACCTATCCACAAAATTTCATTCCTTCTGGGTGCAACTCTTTGTGCAACTATTTTTTTGAGGATGAGTGTAAATACACTCTGTCTGTGCAGATAAGAATAGTGCAGACAGTTTATCACAATTTTAGAATTATCAACATTACACATGCAGGATCACTCATTTCGATCATTTTGGATGGTAAATAAAAATACGTTGGTTCCTATCATCACCACTGTTGTGAAATGAGCTGGTAAGTTTGTCTACAATGAACCATTTCACATCACACCACTGTGAAGCACTTTGTTTACATCTCATTGATGAAATGTATTAAGTATGTGATTTATGATATATAAATACAGATATACTTGAACAAAAATATACACTCGCCAAGCATTTCAATAGGAACACCTCCGTCCGCCTTATATTTACAGTGATTGTCCATTTTATCAGCTCCACATACTGTATAGATGCACTATGTACATCTACAGTTATACACTGTAGTCGATTTGTTTCTCAGCATACTTTGTTGCCCTGTTCTTTAATGGTCAGGAAGCCCAACAGGACCACCACGGATGGTGGGTCATTCTCAGCACTGCACTGACCCTGACATGATGGTGGTGTGTTAGTGTGTGTTGTGTTGGTGTGAGTGGATCAGACACAGCAGTGCTCCTGAAGTGTTTAAACACTGTATCCACTCACTGTCCATTAGACACTCCTTTTAAGACGTAAAGTCAGAGACAATAGTTTGCATTGGTCACCCTCTAGTCCATCAGTGGTCACAGGACACTGCCCACGGGACAGTGTTGGCTGGATAGTTTTGGTTGGTGGACTATTCTCAGTCCAGCAGTGACACTGAGGTGTTTAAACACTCCAGCAGCAGCACTGCTGAGTCTGATCCACTCACACTAACACACCACCACCACTGTTAGTGTCTGAGTGCTGAGAATGATCCACCACACAAATAATACCTGCTCCGTAGTGGTCCTGTGGGGATCTGAGCCTTTAAAGAACATGGTTAAATGGTGAAGCAGATGGACTACAGTCTGTGACTGTAGAACTACAAAGTGAACCTGTATGCTAAGTGGAGCTGATCAAATGAGTGTAGAAACAAAGATGGGGTTCCTAATAAAGTGCTCAGTGAGTGCATAAATATGGATAAATGAACTGTAAATGAAAATGCTGCTGTATTTTCTGCAGTAGCAGGAGAGCTTGAGTGTGAGAAAGCAGAATGTGAAGGAGCTGATGAGGTCTATTCAGTCCTTTTCCAAAACCATTAATCACGTATGCCTCCTCACAGTCTGCACACAGTCTCAATAACCCAAAGGTGTTTGCCATTAGTGAGATAAACCCTCCATTAATGCACTGTCCATTATGAGAAAATTGACAGCGTGCATGTGTTGGCTCCCTTATCTCCCTGCTAGCCATTAGCAACCGCCGTGTGCAACAAGACAAACACAGCGTGTAAATCAAGACATCCGCACATCACCACTTAACCGGTTGCACCACTGACACATCTGCTCTACCGGTTAATAATTAAGACCATCAGTGCATTCAGAGTTAGTCGTGGGAGTTATTCTGTCATCACAGAACCAAGATGCTGTTTGGAATCATGGGCAGGATATAGGGGTTTCGGGGTTTAGCCTTTTTTATTTAGCCTTAAAAACAGGATTTAGGAATGAATTCTGTATCCAAAGCAGGTAACTGCTTAAGCTTAACCAGACAAAGACGAATGATGCAACATGTGCTGTATTTGTCATCATTTCTTGAACACGTTTTTCTTCTTCTTTTTTTTAAACCATTCCAGAAGGGCCAGCTGCTCTTTGCATTGTGTCAACATGTTATGATAAATGGACCATTAAAATGCTCAAACATTGCCTTCCACCCAGTTGGCAAAACCACAACCCAAAATCAGTAGCATGGTGAGGTTAAGCCAACCTTAGAGGACGGTGCCATTGTTTATCACACAGTGAAACAGTCTCATACTGGACTCAATATTCACACTGGGTCAGCTGTCCATAGCAACACTGTTGTTTTTTTTGCCTGGTCATTCACAACCTAGCTATTGAAAGTAATGGTCCTCATATCACAACCATAATTGCTTCCATAACCGCAATTTATGTAATATTGTCCATTTTAATTACGCACCCAAAGCAACTTCTTCCTTAATAGCACTGCCTTGTGGTTCTGCAAGAAAGGTGCATATGAGTAAAACGCATAACAAGCAGTCAGATAGCGCATATTGCCACATTAACAACAAAAAAACACAGTCAACACAGAATTCAGACCTTTAGAAGACCTTTAGCCACACAGCTAAAACATCATAGTCTACCAGACAGAAATACTATGGAAATACAATTGCATACAATTATAAAACCCCCTTTGGGAACAGTCAGCCGAACTGGTCTTTGTCCTAATTAAACAAAGTTTATGCCACGTTTAATTTTTCAAAATAAATTGATTTTAGAAAGGGCACCTCGGCTGTATTAGCAGGCTATATTACGTTATCCATCTTTACTAAACCCGCCACCTGAAGCTACTGATAGGAGAAAATGTGACCAATCACTTTCAAGCAATGTGTTCATTGTGCCTAGCAATTAGGGATGCGCTATGATATAGGAATCATATTGGTATCAGCCAATAGTTGCTTTTTTAAACATCATCTGCATCATGCATAAAACCGATATTTGATGCCGCGTTTATTTTATGCCACTTTAACATTTAGCTAAAACACCTCCCGCAGCACCACACACACCTGCAAAACCTGCAGCTACTCAGCCAAGCGATCAGCTCCTTCAGAAATCGACAAAAACAGCGCAAAAGCTGCAACTACCACGACAAAGGTGAGGGTATTCATTAGTATGGTTGATCAGAGATTCTCTGTTGTGGAAGACATTCGACAGCTGCTTAAAGATCTTGAGACACATTACACCAAACCTATTCATCTTTATTTTTCAGTCCTAACCCTACGGAGAAATCCCCTAGGGGCGATAGCAGGAATTAGCATTATTCTTGTGAAGGTGGTTTTTCTTGTAGGGTTTATTTATATAATGCTATATGGAGTTCTGATATTTAAAAAAACACACTTTGCTGCTGAGATAGTTAGCTAAACATTCATGTCTCCCTTTTTGTCTGACTTTTGCACAGTACAGGGTATATAAAGAACTACATTGTCGCTGTCCAAAGAAAAATGTTTCTCCATTTTTGTCGATTTTAACTTTTAACTGCATCATTTGAACACAGCAGCTGCTGTTTACATTGTGTGAACATTTCATGATGAATGGGTCAACAGAAATGTCCCAAAATCACTAGGAAAAACTACATACATTAAAAATGAAATGCTGTTTTTGCCCTCTACTGTAAAGCTGTCAATTTGGAGATACTTCCTCGTCTTTGGACAGCAGCAATATAGCAAATAAACCCCACCTCCCCAGCCGAGTTTGAAAGGACTGAAAGGAAACACAAATATAAACCTGAGGAAAAAGGAAACACAAAAATAAACTTGAGATGTTTAGTAGTCAGTTGCAGTGGATGGCTGCCTGATGACCCATTTTCATTTCCTGCCTAAGTTAAACTCTGAGGCATTGGGTTTGGTGGTCTGAATATCCTGGACTTAATATACCCACGCTACCATGTCTATCTGATCACTTTTTTTTTTTGGTCAACGCTTCCTCTTTCCACTGCTCTGGTACAGATTAATCTACATCTAATATTTCTGTAAGACTCTACAGGATTTTGCTTTGCATTAAATGGGCCAGATTTCCTAAATATAACATTAATATATAACAACATGTAAATAATAAAGTCTCTGTTAGTATTTTGCATCTATTTTTACAGTGCATCCACTAGCAAGCAAAAAAATACCTGCTTAGGGCCCTTAAAAGATTGAGCCGGCCCTGATGATGCACTATTACTCCAGACAATGCTCTTCCACCGCATCCACAGCAATGGGCATGTTGACCTTATGTACAGCTGCTCCAGACTGTCCAATTCTATTGGCAATGCTTTTCTATGGGGATTATACAAGCTGCAGAATTGAACACCTGTGTACCTTCAAGCTTAATTCACTTATTAGTAGTGTCTGGATACCTTGTCTGAGTGGGTTCACACTATTGAATCTGCACTTGAACTTGTTAGTCATTGTTTAATTTCCAGCAATTGAATACTGTGTGGGTTTGGTACATTTAATCTAAACCCATTATGATGAAACAGATTTATTAGGTCTAGTCAGTGTCGTTTCATTAAAACACTCCCTCTATTACATTCCTAAGGTTAAGCAGTACAAATAAGGCCATGCTGGCCTGTGCAGCTGCTGGCCAAAGCTTCACCAAAACCACTACAAAAACTTTCCAGCAATGACCATAAGATAAGTCATACATAATACGAGGAACGGTGGCATTTATTCTGCCCCATCTGCTGTTAATTCTGAGCATTTTGTATGACGCAAGCTGTTTAGCGGACTGGAGTGTGTCCACCATGAAGGCAAAGGCTTAGTGATGCAGGGTCTGTTTGAATGTTCTATCATACCATGTATATGACAGAAGACAAATCAGTCATCCATTGTACTCCCCATATGAAAATGTGAGGCTCAGACCTTGTGAGTACATCAACACCCTGCAATAAAACACTTTAATATGCTTTAATCCAGGAGCAGAGTAATGAGTTGCAGAAACATTATGCTTATTTTATTGAAAATATCAAATTAATGTCATATTTTACAAATTGCATGGGCACTGGATCTGTTCTGTTTAGCGGCCTGGATTTGTTAAGGCAGTGGAGTTCTACAAAGGCCCAAACTTTATAACCTTTAGATTAATATCTTTTCATGCCAGGCAGCTTCATAATTAAGGCCGCCCAGTGATTGATGGGAATCATTTAGGCCGGCTAAATCACAGTGTGAATGAAAAGCCTTGTATCAGATGGGCCAGTGGCCTAGTTGTGGCACTGTGAAGCAGTACAGGAAGGTTTTGAAGAATGGCCACTTAGCTTGATACAGTGCACTTCTTGCTAACTTGATTACTACAAGTGTAGCTAACATATTGGGCCTAAATAAGGGCCAATGATGATAATATGTATAATATGTATAGCACTGTATATATATATATATATACTGTATAGTATATATATATATA
>CM067494.1:21646366-21672992 GCA_034552555.1 Semaprochilodus insignis
AGCTATTATACACAAATAGAGAAAACATGGAACAGTGGTGAAACTTCAGGAGTCGCCGGCAAACCAAAATTACTCCAAAAGTGCAACGGTGGCTCATCCAGGAGGTCACAAAAGAACTCAGAACAACATCTAAAGCACTGCAGGTTTATGTATATATCATCCAGTAAAACGAGTCTTTCCTTGCTGCATTCTAGCGTATTTTAAGTAAAATATTACAGCTTCAGTTTTGCCAGCATTCTACCAAATTAATGCAATTTGGAGGTAATATAGGGACATTTACATATACTGCAGATAAATGATCTAATATACCTCATACTTGAAAGAAATATGTTTCACTGTATGTCAACCACAAATGACCAAATGCCAAATCGATATGTAATGCAATTTGAAGGTCGGGTATCAATTAGCATTCACCTGGCATAGAAACAGGATAATACATTCAACGTGAACACTGACCTTGCTCAATGCTCACCAAACTCTCAAAAGAAGCCTGAGTTAAAACAAAACTGCCACAAGGTTTAATGTCACGGCGGTTCATAGACTGATCCCCAGATGAGCAGTGAGCATGACGCGAAAGGTGAGGTAACTGTCTACAGGGTGAGCAAAGCCGGCTGGTAGGCGCTCCTTGTGACCATGCGGCAGGATGCTTCTTGCTCAAGTGGATTTAGTCTTTGGGCCATTTTTTTGGAGAATGAGACATTATGAAAGGTCTAGAACAAAAACACTCAAAAGCTGCAGATGTGAAACACCGATTGAGCACAATCTCAGAGTGCATGAGAGATGAAACATCTGCAGTAAACTGCTGTTAGTGTTTAATATTGTACTTCATATAAGAGGTAAGCTATATTTAATTTTCCCTGAGGCCACTTATGACATTTGTGTTACATTTTATTGTTAAATTACCATTTTCCAACCTTTTTAGTCCTAAACATGGTGTTTTGTCACTGTGTCATTAAGACTGACATATGTGAATCACCTCCATTATAATGGCTTGTTTGGACTGCCAGCACAAATCTGATTTTTGGTAAATCCAGACTGAACCCAGTTTGATTTTTGATAAAAAAAAAAATCAAGATCCAAATCAAATTCGAAATACAATTCCAATTGTTCACTGATTGTTTTATTATTTTCCTTGGATAAAAACGCTCACGCAGAACCACATTTATAAGACACATGGCATTACAACTTGAAAAGGGAAGTGATAAGACTAAACCCACAGGGTGCTGAGAGCCGACGGCTTCCACATACACAGTACATCAGTACCTCAGGAGCAAATGTTCAGCAAGCGATCCTAACTCTAGAAAAGACCAAATCTCTAGCATAAAGATGCTCTCTATATACTAGTGCATCCCAGAAAAATTGTACAAAAAGATTTTGTTCATAATCTAATTCAAAAAGTTAAACTGTCATAATTTTATATTGATAACACATACAGTGACACATTTCAAGCCTTTTTTGACATATTCCAAGCCTTGATGTTGATCAGTATGACTAATGGCTAATGAAAATCATAAATCCTGTTTCTCAAACTACTGAATTTGAGTAAATTACTGTTCAAACAGTATATATACTGTGTATCCCTCAGTCTAGTTCAGCACATGCAACCCCAATCATGGGGAAGTGACTGGACTTGTGGTAGGAAAAATGTGGTATGAGAAGGTGCATCAGCAACAGGGTTGGGCACAGCCTTGAGAGGATTGTTAACAACTTGGGAGAGATCCACAAGGAGTGGACTGAGGCAACCACCCACCGGTGTCTCCAGGAATTGAGCTACAACTGCTGCATTCTGAATATGAAGCCACCAAATATAACGCCAGAAGCATCTTACCTGGGCTAAGGAGAAAAAGAACTGGACTATTTCTTAGTGGTTCAAAGTCCTCTTTACAGATGAAAGTAATTGTTGCATTTTAGTTGGAAATCAAGTTCCTAGATTCTAGAGGAAGAGTTCCAAATGTCTGATGTGAAGTTTTTGCAGTCTATAATGGTTTGGGGTGCCATGTCACCTGCTGGTGTTGGTTCAATGTGTTTTATCAAGTCTAGTGCCATCACAGTCATCAACCAGGAGCTTTTACGTTACTTCATGCTTCCTTCTGCTGACAAGCTTTATGGAGATGCCGATTTCCTTTTCCTGCAGGACTTAGCACCTGCCCACAGCAGCAAAACTACTACCAAATGGTTTGCTGACCATGATATTAGTGTGCTTGATATTACTGTGCTACAGAGAATCTAAGGGATATTGTCCAGTCCATCTCCTGCTCTGATGGACTGGTGGCCTGTCCAGGTTGTCTCCTGCTTTTCAGCCATTGTGCACTGGGATAGGCATCAGCACCCCCTATGACCCAGATGGATAATGCGGGTTAGAAGGTGAGTGAGTAAGTGGAACCCTGAAAAACAACCCCAGATCATTATCCCTCCTCCACCAAACTTTACAGTTGGTACTATGCATCCTGATATGCATTCTTCTGGCATCTGGCAAGCCCAGATTTGGCCATCAGACTGCCAGAGAGTTAAACTTGATTCACTTGATCAGTCCAGTGAACTTGTTCCGCTGCTCCAAAGTCCAGTGTTGGCGTGCTCTACACCACTCGAGCTGATGCTTGGCATTGTACATAATGATCTTAGGCTTGTGTGCAACTGTCCATGGATACTCTTTTCACGAAGCTCCAGACACACAGTTCTTGTGTTCATGCTGCCATCAGAGGCACTTTGGAACTCTGTAGTGAGTGATGCAACGGAAGATTTTTGTCCTCTAGTCCTTCGTCACTAGTCACAGGATGCTGCTGACTGGAAAGTTTTGGTGGGGGACTATTCTCAGTCCAGCAGTGACAATGAGGTGCTGAGAAACTCCACTCACACCAGCATAACTCACATTAAAATGTTACCACTGCATCATTGTCACTGCAGTGCTGAGTATGATCTGCCACCCACATAATACCTGCTCTGTGGTGGTCCTGTGAGGGTCCTGACCATTGAAGAACAGGATAAAAGGGGCATAATAAAGTATGTAGAAAAACAGATGGACTACAGTCTGTAATTGGAGAACTACTAGAAGTGTCTAGTTGTAGGCTCTTTAAGAATGGCTGTCTGTCATTGAGGCTGCTTTCATTATATGCTGCCATGTTACGCTCTGCTCATTGTCACTGTCCAAATGTCCCATTACTAAGAGGCTGATGGATATGATAACACTAAATGCTAGCCTCTATGTTTCTCCAGCAGAGCAGGAGACAGAAGCCAGTGTTAAGACCAGCTGAATCTATCTGAGATTCTTCTAGCCAGTGCCATCAGGTATTGTTTGCTCCAGGACAGGGGTCACAGTTTCTGAGTGGGGTCACCTCCTTTAAATCCTCCCTGATTGGAGAATTTGTGCCAGCACAGTGAAGGAACAGAGAATGTGGAGCACACAGGAGGGGAATGTCAAGACATCGGAATTCCATTTCTAGAAAAGCACTACTCTAGCTGGAGGATGGATTCGACTGGTAGGGCAGGAAGGGCTGATGATTGATGTATATGATTCTATGGCCTTTTTTAGACTCGAACCATCATTTAAATACTGTATATTCCTTTTCCACAGGGTGTCACTGATGCAGAGCACTTTTCAAATTAAGCATCAAGAGCTATATGAGTGCAAACAGCTTCTGTATCTTCAACGTGCTAAAAATATATGTTACTAAGTCAGTTACAAGTCAGGTTTATGATGTGCTTAAATGATATATAAATAATAATTCAAATAAATGTTTAATGTTTGGAGATGTGCACACAGATGTATTAATCGAGGAATGTAGTAATAGATCTAATATCAGGTGCAGTTGTCTAAGCACTGGGAAAATGCAAGTGCTAGGCCACAGTCATCCTTGGCCCAAATAACAAAACAGAAAAATTGGCCCGAACTCTCTTTGTGTATGTAGGATAGAGTTCCATTCACCCCATTTTCAGCCCAATGGTAGCCACTATTAGATAGCTGACATCAATTGGCAGTTTGTGTTGTCCTCAAAGTACGTTGAGATGTCCAGTTATGCTATATTAGCACCAGTTTGAAAAAATATGTGGTGGAACTTTACATGTTAGCCTTCATCCTCCCAGCCTGGTAGCACTGTGTGCTAAGAGAAGACCTAGCTAGCTGTAGAAATTGAACATGAGAACCTCATGATGAATTGGCCAATAGAAATGCTCAAAATAGCTTGAAATCAAATCTCATTTTGGAGAAATTTATTTTACTTTGAAAAGCAACAATATTTTATTGACACATGAATTCTCATTTTTCTGCAGATATCACATAAGATGTCCTCTTTATATGTGCACAAAAATACTTTTAAGTACAGAACCAGTCAAAAGTTTAGACACATTTCCTATTTTTCAGTTTCCTTATTTTTAGCCTATTGCTTTGCTTTAGAATGAAGCTATAACATCACTCATGGAATTATTCAGTCTACCTTAAAAACCTCTAAAATGGAACCTCACAGGAGGAAAAAACAGCTTTGTTAACCTGCAGTAAAGGCTGATAAAACAAGATATTTTTCTAAGCAATTTGGATGAATTCTATTGGTCTGTCCATCATGCATAATTATTAAATTAGGGTAACTAAAGCTTTTTAAATGCACAGATGAGAGAAAATTTTTTTTGCAACATATGTATTAGAGGTGGTGATACAGCAGAAATATTATATTGCGATACATCAAGAGTGCATGTGGTATATTATTGGTATATTAAGTGTAAGCCTGTAGAGTCTTTAAGATCACCAACAACATCCATTTAGTTGTGTGTGCCTAAACATTTGACTGGAACTGTATATCAGTATTGTTATCAGGGAAATATTGGTGTAGTTTAATATATGTACCAAGGTTATGAGACAGGGATGACATTCAAAAATAATAATAGGGTGCACGGCCACATCTGTCACCAAGCTTTGTTATTACATTGCACTCGGTTTGAACAGGACCCCCTTCGGAGGAAACAGAAGATAATTCGCATTGGATTAATTACTAATCAGACTATTGATATTACAGATTCGTACTGTGGAACACATTCATCAGCTTCAATTACTATATCTAAAACTAACCCAGCTCCAACAGGGTGTAAAACTGACAACAGGTTTTCTTACCAGATTCATCTAGCCCTCAAGCTGACACCTCTAGATTGATATCTGCTGACTGAACCATGCAACTGTGAGCAGAGTTGTCCTGGTCAAGTGAGCTGGTCTACTGAATATACATAAACGTGTCTCTTCCTGTATTCTTTAGGACAACTCTCATATGTTCAAACATGCACCAAGGCCTCCACTCTTCTCTGGAGAGGCTTCAGAAACTGATTATGGTACAGGCGTTAGCAACACAAGCCTAAAAGCACCATATCTCAGACACATTAATACACACTTGGGCTTCTGTTGTGTCTGATTGTATCAGCTTTCACCTCACCAGGCTTATCTCTCATGGCCTTATCAAAATCACTAGTAATCTCCTGTAATCCCCCTCTGCAAATATATGTGGTGGTGCTCTATGCTGCCTGGAGAGCTCTATTTCATTCTGCATTGCATACACCCAAGAAATATAGGAAAACTAGCAGATATACTGACAGATATAAATATAGTAAATGAATAAATAAATACAGGCATAATTTACACTGCCATCAACACCAGATGAAGCCACATTGTTGCTAAAAGTGATTAACTTGCTAAAAGTGATTAAAAGGTCAATTTATGATAATGTCAGAGTATCAGAGTGTCTTATTCTGCTGTTAACGGCATTGTTAAACAACATTGCAACACTTGTTTTCTTTTTTCAATGGGGAATTGTGGGGGTCCAGAAAACTGTATTTACACTCTCATAGTTGAATAAGGAGCATTTGGTACTGACAAACACTGAACCTCAAACACTGCTGTTCCTCTTTCGAATACAAATCCCACATTTGTGAAAGAGGACGGTAAAATGTTACATAACAGCCTTGACTCATTAATAATTATACCCCCAACAGCAATGGTGAACGGTGGTGCTATGGTGAACTATGAGCAGGAATGTACCAGGCTGTGATGGGCATATCTGCCCTTAAAATACCCGTTCCAAGGACCCAAACTGTAAGCAGGCATGGTTGATGTTCGTCTTTAAATGAGGGTGAAGTTGGCTTCCTATTCATAGCTTCCCGATCTAATGTTGTGTCCCACCTTAACTGCATCACCATTTAAGGTGGAAAGGAAAATTTGCAGAACAAGCTGGTATATGGGAAGTCAACTTCAGTTTCCACACCTTTAACAAGTTGTTAGTTGCTCTGCATGTTCCACTCTGGATAGTTTCTTAAACCTTTGACAGTATTGAGCAGCTTCACTCAGTGTTTAACAATGAAGAGACTGAAGATAAGAGCAGTTCCCCACCAAACAAGAGGCAACAGCTCGTTTCATCCTAGTCCAAATCAAAGGGTGTAAATGAGCATGTAAAATCTGGGCATTTTCACCCCGACCAAAGTCACATACCTTCTGTGTAGACACCAGAGAACACCTATAAGCTTTGCTATATAACACTGAAATAATACAGTAATATTCATAAACAGTCATACGCTGGTATGAGTTGTCATGACATATATTGTTCATTGTAATGTTATAATTAGCAGATATTACAGATGCCATCATGTTTTACACCAGAGAAATGTACCAAGTTCCAGAACTGATCACAGTGGTGGTGATAGGAACCAGACATCTGAAAAGTCTGATGCATCTAAAAGCTCCTTCACAAAACGACATCACATTAAAATTGATATAAATACCCTGCATAATACCCATGACACTGTTGTATGAGATATGCCATTGGCCTAAAACATATTTTTCAATATAAACATTTAATATTTTACTGCAATCAACATTATCTACAATATACAGACTCAAAAGACACATGTAGGTTCACTGGTGGTTTTGGATAGTAAATAAATGGCTATATTACAGCTACATTATTTTACTGATATCTGCATTTACCATTTTTCTGCAGATATCACAAAAGCTTTTCTCTTTTTATGTGCACAAAAATTTCACGTCAAATCACTGAAGGTTATGCTGAAATGTGGACAAATCAGTGGAATTTATCTTTAAACTATGACATTGCCTCATCCTGTTTTTGTTGCCTCATATTCTGCGAAGCTTCAAACAAACGTTTTGTAGGAGAAGACGCAGAAAGGGAGGTTTATTCCACTACCTGCAATTACTAAAAGGTCAAGCAAAATGTTTACTTGCACAAAATCAAGATAAAATCACTGACTCACGCCAGAACTGCTATTGTTTTTTTTTTTAGAGGGCGAGTGGTTAGCTTTCTCTCTGTCACATGAGAATTAAAATAAGACTGTGCTTACTGCAGAGGTAACAGAAGAATCTTGAATTTAAGCTTAACCTTTTAATGCTGAAGCAAAGTACAGCTATTTCTGTCTTTCCCCTTCAATAATGTTAGTTCTAAATGCTCTAGTCACTTTGATTTCGCTATGTAAAGATCTAATTATGCAGAAAGGTAGCAGATTTTCAGATATATATGCAATAATTATTCATTGATTTAAAAAAACATAATTTTACAAAGAAAGCTGATCCATTTTATTACTGTCAATGAGGAAATTAATGTTAAACAACAACAACTACTACTACTACTACTACTACTACTACTACTACTGCTGCTTCTGCTTATAGCAGGTTCAAGTCAAAGTCCCTAGGTGAACTGCTCATGTTACTTTAGGTAACACTAGGTGGAACATGTACAGAAAAATGACTCTTGGAAAGAAATGGTTTGACAAAAAAATCTAATTTACACAATTTCCCTCTTACTCCATATGTAGTCCATCAAACAAAACATGTTCAATGTCCAGCATTTGCTTCTTTAGTTTTGCACTGGAGTTAAAGGCTCATGTAATAGAACTCTATGTCACCGAAAGAGAAGCCCTATACCTCCAGTGCAAAACCAAAGAAGCAAACTTCAGACACTAAACACTGACTAAATAACTTCTGCACTGTTTAGGGTGAAAATCTTAGAAAAATTAGAAACCGAATAAGAAGCTAAATGTACTTAATTTACATGAGGCTTGTTACAGACATATTAGCATATAATTTGCTTTTTAACAGTTTCACAGTTTTCCTTCTTTTCAGTAGTGAACTCTGGAAAGGAATGACCATTGTTTTTTTATTATTAATAATTCGTAGATTAGGCTGGCATTCATATTCACAGTAAGTGTAGTATCTCACACTTCCAGAAGGCCTAGATTGCTTTTTCTTCACAAATTGGTTCCGTCCATTGTAAATCAACACATGATCGGTTGATTTTTCTGTCACTTAATCTAATGAAACGAAATAGGAAACAAATAGGAGATNTTTTCTTCACAAATTGGTTCCGTCCATTGTAAATCAACACATGATCGGTTGATTTCTCTGTCACTTAATCTAATGAAACAAAATAGGAAACAAATAGGAGATCTCTCTATCCAAGATACCACTAAGAACTTCAGTGTTTTAGGGATAGAACCTTTTAATTTCCATCCAAAACTTACCAATGAAACAGTGTTGCAGAGTTTAGGTACCAGCATTACTTTCTTGAGTAAAAACTAAAAGTGTACGACATACATTTATTTAGTTCCTAGAAATCATTAGGCCTTCTCTGAAGGTCTAGAAGGCCCTGAGGGTTCTCCTCTCATTGAAAAATAGCCTACTTAAACAAGCTCTCTTGGTGATTTTTGTTATACACTGACATACCAAAAGTCATAGGATAGCAGTAAATTAATTATGAAATGGCATTACCTCAGAGGACGGCTTGGGAACGCCCACACCTGTACAAGTTGTGAGGTGTTATCTTGTGAGTGAGGTAAACACTGGCCAGCATGCTTGTGGCAATGTGGGTCTTCTGCCCTGTTTCTCCAGTTCATCACCCGGCAGGACAACAACATTTAGATGACCAAGCGTTTGGCTCTGATTATGAACTCTATCTATGGGTCGGCTCCATCTTCGCAATTACTACCGTCCTGGACTAATCAGACCAATAGGCGTTCTAAGATCCTTTTCCTGTTAGTTCTGTCTTTTTCTCTTCATCCGGGATCGACCTGAGGAGGTTGGGTTCTGCCCTTGAGCCTGGTTCCTCCCAAGGTTTCTTCCTTACTCAAGGGAGTTTTTCCTCGCCACTGTTGCCTCTGGCTTGCTCAAGGGGGGCTTGGACCCGGTTTTCCCTTTCTTACGTCTGTACATTAACGCCGTGTTTTTCTCTTTTCTTGTTCCTTTATAACTAATTTATTTTGTGAAGCTGCTTTGAGACAACGTTGGTTGTAAAAAGCGCTATATAAATAAATTTTGGTTGTTTTTTTTTTAAACTGAAGTTTGTATCAGGCATAATACTGGAATGCCTAAGTCCATGAGGGCTACAAACTGTCACCAAGCAGTGAAATGTAACCCCAGTGAAACAAACCTTACCATATCCCTTGGAAACTAAAGCTGCATTGACCTGTGGGATATGCGTGCGGGGCCTCCTGCATTGAATGTGGATGTGATTTTTGCCAGAGTCACTTGTCTGTTCACACAGACAATTCTAGCCAGATACCGCTGGTCATGATCATTAAGCACCCATGGGCAGCCACTATACTGTTCACTGCGGGTGGTAATGCTTTCTATGGCACCTTCCCAGTACACATGTGATACTGTGGATTAAAGGAGTGTTAAATGCTTGCACAACTTCAGAAATGGAATGGAAGGTCTGGCACCTGTTGTTTCTTTTCTTGCTTGCACAGAAGGGTAGAGTCAGGAGACTGAAGGCTTACACCCTTAATGTAAGAAGAATGTGTCCTTGTCTGGTTTTACCCGATGGGTCAGCTTTCCTCCAAATTACTTTTGACCTATAACCTGTAGACCCCTGATGGCAACATTCGCCCATAAGCTCCCACCCCGTCATAAATGCATACAATTCAGGTTCTGTTCTAGGAATGCTGTTGTTCCCACATAGTGAACTTATACACACTTATACAAAAACACTGATATCCAACACACCCGCTATCATGCCTTGTGCAAACTCTGATAATTCACTTTGCCTAGCCATGAGCACACTGAGCCAGTGTTCAACCTCATTCACCAATCTAACACCTGACAACTTATACAGGTGTGGGCGCTCCCAAGCCATCCCCTGAGGTAACACTACTTCATAATGAATTTACATACTGCTATCCCATGACTTTTGGTATGTCAGTGTATATGATATCAGTATCACCATCTCTGTAAGATATGGTGATCTAAGAGGCCAGCTTTTGCATTTTTTCCTAATTAGAACGTTGATGTAAATGGTGTCTGGTCCAGGTTGTGATATTTATTTTGGCACCAGTCACGCTCAGATTGCAGTGCGGAATACTCCGCGATGCGTAACTGATTCAGACTGACGGGAAGGCAAACGTCACATTTAAATTCCAGTCCTACTCGCTGACGTTCCCACACTCACCCACGCAATAACTCATTCTGTTTGCCAACACAGTCTGATCTGCTACTACGCAGAACACCAGGTGGAAAGGCTCTTCTTGAGTTCTCCATCAGAAGTGCTATAGCTTTCACTAATAATTGCAAATCATTTTGTACATTCAGGTCTGGTTTTTAAGTTCTAACAAAAATTTAAATGGGGGAAAGTCTTTTCAGCAAGCTCATTGACTTATACTGCAGTCACTATAAAGATTAGACAGCAACCAGCAACAGGATATAAACAGCAAATATTTGATAAATTGACTTCTGGCAATGGTTTTAGCTCTTTTGAGCCCTGATAAAAGAGGTATTCAACCCTAAAACTAGTATTTGATGTACCGTTTATCGTGTCATTGTTTCTTGTCATGCAGAATTGCATCTGCCATTGCATCAGCCTCATCAAATTGACAGGATTCATGCTTTTGTATTTGTTTTGTGTTTACATCCATCCTTGTTCTCTCATTACAATACCCAGCATGTGTTACGCAAATACAACTATTGGCAACCCCCCCTACTGCAATAAAGAAATCCTGGTTTCCAGCATAGCCACTGATGTAGTTGTTAATGCATGCAGACATGATATTTATCTTCCTGGCAGTAATGCTAGCTATCTGAGATCCTTCTAATGAACAACAACAACAACAACAAAAAACACAGCTCTAACTGCCTACACTGAGGTATCTGCCTAAAATCAGCTGTAATTACATCATACATCATCAGATCTTTTTCTAGTCCTAAAACCCAAAGAATCTTGCTCGTGCTGTGGCACTACTGTAGGAAGTGAATAGACATGTTTGTTGTAAAGGTTGCATTTTGCATGTTGGCCATAGTACCCCTTTAACCAAGGTGTGAAATGCATGGGGTCCAGGGGGGTCTGGGATCTTCTAATTGACCTATGTAGCCCTGAATGTCTCAGAATCTTTGTTTTTATAGAAGGTCCTGAAAATACGTTTATCATGACATGTTGTCCATTAAGGAAATGCAGATTTCTAAGTTCAAGGAAATATGATGCAGTGTATTTGTAAATCTGAAAACCTCCAAATAGATCAGTGGAAATGACTAATTTCTCAAATCGAAGATGAAAGAGGAGATAAGTAAGATCTCAATAAATGTGTGGAAGACTGTATACCAACGTAGGAAAGAGCATCTCTGAAAGAAAACTGTTAAACCAAACATTTTTGTTATTAATAAAGCCCACATTCAGCAACACTCAGACCCCCTGAACAATAGGGGGTATTTTGCACACTGCCTTTAACCTCTGACTAGGCTGGAATAACTTGATAATTCGTTTTTTTTGTGTGTGTGTGTTTTATTTAATAGAGCACCAGCCTGAGCGCACAGAGCTCTGCCTCTTCTCTCTGTGTGAAAAGACATTTATCATTGCTTTTTAATTTTGTCGCCTCTTTTGCTGGAGTTTGCAATGAACTGAGTGAACTGAGGAAAAACTGTTTTCTGTCTCCTTGCTAAGACAATCATCTCTATTCAGCTGCACTGAACAGCGAGAGAGGGCCTCAAAAGATTCTCTGAGACAAGTCATGCTTCATCAGCACTGAAACAATCTGCCACCCATCACATAATAGCCAACTTAAAACCCTGAAATTCTAATGAAACCTCCGTTGACATCCAGTCTGAGGAATAGGAATGAGTAGAGACATATGAATAGTTATAATAGTGGAGCACAGCTTCTTAAATTATGCAACATTTGTTGTAATAATTCATTTTTATTTTATTCATTATTATAAAGTACTGTGCAAGTGGCAGCACAGACTATTGTAAAGGCCATATTAAAATCGATAATATTAAAGAATTGCTCTAGCTAGGGATGGATCATAAGCTCCAGGGTACCAGCATTTTAGGAGGATGCCAAAGTTTAAACAGTAAATAAGTGTATAAATACATATCTAAAAAGTGAGATTAACAACCAGGTTAGTGATTCAGTCATACTATTCTATCATGCCAGCAGTCTGACAGTTTAAGATTGGTGTACAGGGGTGCATGAAAGTTTGTGAACCCTTTAGAGTTTTCTATATATCTGCATAAATTTGACCTTAAAACTTTATCAGATTTTCACACAAGTCCTAGCAGAAAATAAGCAGAAGTATTAGGCTTGGTCATTTATCTATTGAGGAAAATGATCCAATAGTGCATATCTGTAAGTGGCAAAAGTGTACAAACCTTTAGATTTAGCAGATCATTTGAAGGTGAATTAGGGTCAGGTGTTTTCAGTCAATGGGATGACTATCAGGTGTGAGTGTTCACCCTGCTTTATTTAAAGAACAGGGATCTATGAAAGTCTGAACCTCACAACGCACGTTTGCTTTGTGGATGGATGAGACCAAAAAAAGGTGTTTTCTGAGAAGCGTTGTGTTTGGAGAAACCACTGCATTCCAGCATAAAACCCTTATCTCATCTGTGAAACATGGTGGTGGTAGTATCATGGGTAGGGCCTGTTTTGCTGCATCTGGCCCAGATCCATTGATGGATCGATGAATTATATCAGCAATTCTAAAGCAGAATGTCAGGATAGCTGTCCGTGAGCAGAATCTCAAGAGAACATGAGTCATGCGGCAAGTCAACAAACACACAAATCATTCTACCAAAGAATGAAGCTAATGTGTTGGAATGGCCAAGTCCAAATCCTGAATCCAATATAAATGTTGAAGCTGTTTTGTACAAAGGAATGGGCTAAAATTCATCCAAGCTGATGAGCAGGATCAATTAACAGTTTGGTTGCAGTTATTGGTGCATAAGGGGGTCACACCAACTACTGAAAGCAACATTCACATACTTTTGCCGCTCGCAGATCTCTAGTATTGGATCAATATCCTCAATAAATTAATGACCAAGTCTAATATTTTTGGCTCATTTGTTTAATTTGGTTCTCCTTATCTACTTTTAGGACTAGTGTGAAGATTTGATGAAGTTTTAAGTCAAATTTATGCAGAAATATAAAAAAACTAAATTAAGGGTTCACAAACTTTCAAGCACAGTTGTATCTAAATATGAACATAAATCAAGACATCTTCTCTTTTTCCTTAAAGCCATTATGCAGAAACACAGACCCACATACACTGAAGGCTAAAACTTCCCTTTTGAATGGCAGCAACAAAATCAATGATACTATAAAACTGATGAGCCTGTGAACACGTAACTAGCTTTATGTCATTTATTTAGTCATTCATATCTATTCGATGGTTATTCGCCCCAAGTATTTGAGCCGTCTTTGGGCCTTGTAATATGAGGTGCCTCCGAGGCCGCAGCCTATCTGAACCAACAGACCCATTGAGTAATTTCATCCCTGGATTTAATGCATCATATCACCACATACAGTAGTTTCAGTGTGTTTAGAAACGAACAGAAAACAAACTGACTCCCAGCTCACTTTCACGCTGAACAGTGGTGAAATTCTAGGCCTTCAGTTCAAGTCACAAATGTCTAAAGGAAATACCCATCTCTATGATAGCATCTGGTAGCATCCCTATGGGATTCTAGTAATTTGGTAGCACTAAGCTAATGGCAATTCACATGAACATTTCTGGCACTTGGGGGATGCAGGAAGTGGGAGTGCTGAGGGTCCTCCTAATTTCAGGATGAAACTACTAATAAAAAAGATTAATAATGAAATGTTCTAAACATATAATAATGTGAGCATAGCCATGTGTGGTTGGTGTAGCTCAGCGGGTAACACCACTACCCACCAGGGAGCCACCACATGTGGGAGATTGGGGTTCGAATCCTAGTCTGGGTGACTGTGCTGTGCTACACCAGTAAGAGTCCTTGGGCAAGACTCCTAACACTACATTGGCCTACCTGTAATATGATTAACCTTGTAAGTCGCTCTGGATAAGAGCGTCAGCTAAATGCCATAAATGTAATGTGTGCTTGTTTTAGAGTGGAAATTGTAGTTTTATAGGCTCAAATTTCTGCAGTAATTATGCCCTGTTTAACCTAATGCGGGGCCAAAAATTGAACGCTTTGGGGACGGCTCGCTCAAATGCACGCAGGTTGAGTTAGAAAAAGAGTATATGCAGAGTTATAAACCAGTTCTGACTTCCAAACCAGCCTAATACTGTTCTTATAACTTACAAACATGCACTCATCACCAAAAAAATATTTGCACCCAGAAGGAATCAACTGACAGCAATGAAACCTGGTTGGTAGGTTTGACATCATGAGACATGCAAATGATTCAAGCAATGATGTAAGTCGGACATGCACGGATTGGCCTCACAGAAACGATTGCTGACATGCATGCGGACGTTACGATGACTGCCCTTAACACCACGTCAACCTCGCCACAGACTGCAGTGGTGTCGTACCAGACTGTCATGGAGTGAACAGAATGGCAGCGAGTCGACTTCGGTGACGAGTCCCGTTTTTGTCTTGGTGGAGACGACCAACGAATTTGTGTGTGGAGGCACCGTGGTCAGCGCCAGGATGAAAGGCTTATTGTCATGCGTCACATGTCCATAAGACCTGACCAATGACTGCTCAGGCTGTTCAGTTCTACAACTGAAGACAGAGAGATGTGTTGAATCATTGCCAATGGTTAACAACTGTGTTCTGCTGATCCTGCAGATAGAAATCATGGACAAAAACATTGGAGTATTCCCTTAAAATGTATCAGTAATCATAATAAAGACATATCTATCAACAAATAAACAGAAAACATCTGTTTCTGTATTTAATGGATGCTGTCTATTTATTTACAGTATTTACCTTCCACAGTTCATTTATCTGGTTTGACTGTTTTAGCGTGGCTTTATCTCAACAAATCCAGCTGAACCACCTCTAGGTTTTACACCCATAACAATAAGCCAGTAAATCACATTTTTATGACTGGCTCCTGCAGACCATGATTTCAGAGACGAAGAAAGGAAGAGAATATTGCGCCCACGCTGCAGGTTCTGACTTTAAATTCTCCCCCCTTCCTGTTGGGATCGAACCAGAAGGCCTTTGACATTTATATGGTGAAATATAGGAGGGATAATTGTGAGCCCCCCTCCTGCTGTCTGCTTGGACCACAATATGAATCACAGTGTTTTGTGTGATGTCAGAACCCCATGTGCACTGTGAGATCACATGTGCTCTCTAAAGAATTAGTCTTTCTTCTTTACCTATCCTCACCCACATGGGGTCATTTCCACAAACAGACAGGTCCTCAGACTGACAGCAGGGATTCTGCACTTTCAGTCGAGAATTAATCCGTGTCTGGAAAATTGGCCTGTGAGGTGGTACCGCATACTGCTCACAACATACTGCTATTTGATAACAGTTCTGCTGGAAGGTATTTATATTATTCAGTATTACAGTAGTTTTCAGGTGTATCTCAGTATTAGACGGTGATATTCGATTAAATAATAAAATGTGTGCACTCAAAAAAATATTATCCACCTGGACTTAATAGAATTATGAAAAGGATTTCCATACAGTTACATGCTTTTCTTTCAATAATAAGATAATTCATGATTCCTGGCCAGGCCTTTGTGTGTGGAGTTTGCATGTTTGCATGTAGGCTCTGTGTATTAAAGTATAAACAATAAATGTATGTCCTTTTCTTATTGCAACATTTTTGAAAGCTTTGTCAATCCTCTATGGAGAGCACATTTAAATATGGCATTTTAGTGCTCAACGTCTATTCATTTGTTAGAATTAATATATTGGAAAATATGTAACAGCAATATACAATGTGCCAGAAGTTTTGCACAGACCACATTTATTTATTTATGTATGTATTGAAATTTTAAAAAAGAATTCTCTGTAGAGACTGTTAACTTATTTTCCCGAATATATATCTTAATTTGCACTCACAGTAGCAGAGTAAACACACTAAACCACTCTAAGCCTTCAGTGCACCTACTAACCTACTAGATATGACTCAAAATCTATAAATCTATAAATCAGCAAGCAGGCAAACATAATGAGCATTAAATAGAAGCTGGACTAGAGCGAGAGCAAAGTAATTAGCATACTATGTAAAGTGTAATGGATGGAACCTGTCAAAAACTTTGATTGGTGAATCATAGGTCAAAAGTCATCTTTACCAGTCAGTTTAAATGTCAGTCATCTTTACCAGGACAAAGCTCACATGTTTTAATAATTAATATGTTTAACTTGTTCGATTTTGATAAAGATATCGACTGAAAGCTGAGATTTAATCATAGTCCATGGTATAGGTCAAAGGTCATCCATGCATGTTATTAATGTTTAGGAAGGTTAAAGTTCATCAATAACAAAACAGTGAAACATGCAGCTGTGCTAGTAAGGAGTTAAATCAGAAAGATGCTCGGACTCACCCCACATACCCCACACGCACACGTACAAACACACACAGACTCCCACTCACCCCTTCCATACACACACACACACACACACACATATATACAAATAGACACTGCCCAGCACTCAACCCACGTCACACATGCACAAACAACCACACACAGACAGACACTCCCATACACCCGTCCAACCCTTCCTTCCCACACACACACACACACACCAAAGCAAACTTCTTCCTTTCACAGAATATCCAGGATGGTTTCCTCAGCCAGGGGACATGTATAAACTGAAATGCATATAGATACTCTGTCTCTCTCTCATAAACACCGAGGTCAAATTTCAACAATAATACTGCACTGACATTCACCAGGAAGACCACCGGAGCAGAGAGTGAAAGTTATCATGAATCAGACAGGGGAGTGCGCATCCCATAACTATTTCTAATATCAAACCCTTGAACTGGATATAAAGAAAAGCCAGAACCACTAACAGCCCTGGAATCATTGGAGAGGATGACAAGGTTTGAAAATTGAAAAAAGAATTTTTCTCTGTGTTGCCCAATCGCAATCCTGGGGACCACCCTTGTTCAACATTCTCATTCTTGCGGCTCGCTTCCACATTCTCCACTCATCTGCTTTTCATCATGCTGAGTCAAGTGTGTTAGGAAGGTGATAAATTTCACTCTCCCTATCAGTTTCGATGAGGGGTGTCCATGTACTGTTAGCAGATGTTCTGTTTTCCTCTACAGACAAGAAATATACTCACGTGCCAAAACATGATGACCACATGCTCGACCAGCAGTTCTCCACCTGGTACAACAGCACCGACCTGCAGAACCATGGGCTCTGCAAGACCTCTTAAAGTGCCCTGTGGTATCTGGTACCAAGACCTTCACAGCATATCCTATAAGTGCTATAAATTGCGAGGTAGAGCCTCTGTGGATCGAGCTTCTTTTTCCAGCACATCCCACGGAAACTCGATTGAACTGAGATTTGGGGGATTCGGAGGCCAAGGAAACATGCTGAACCAACATGTGCACCGTGGCAGGAAGCATTACCCTGCTAAAAAAGGCCATGGTCACTGGGGGATACCATCACCACGAAGGAGTGTACCTGGTCCACAATGAGGTTTAAATAGGTGGCCTGTTTAAACTGACTCCCACCTGAATGTTTCGACCCAGGGCTTCCCAACTGAACATCCCTCCACCAACTTGTTGCTTTCCCACAGTTGATGCACTTCACCAGGTGAACAGCACGCATGTACCTGGCTAAAAAAAAAAAAAAAAAAAAAAAAAAAGAGGATTTACTGGACCAGACAACCTTCTTCCATTGCTCCAAGATCCAGTTCTGACACTTACATGCACATTATAAGGGTTTTGGACAGTGAACTGTGGTTAGTATGGGCACCTTGACCAGTCTGTGGGCCCCATACACATCAGGATATGATGCACTGTGGCTTTCCATTGCTTTAGACCAGACAGAACAGCCTTGGTTGCCCTCATGCCTTGGGTGGACAAACCTCTGCTGCCAATTTGTAGTTCATCCCTCCGCAGACTATCTGATAGATACTCACCTCTCCTGACCAGGAAACCCTGATTGCCTTCCCATTATATCTGGACATAATGATTTGGTAAAGTCGATCAGGTCTTCATGTCTGCCACTTCTCCTACATCCCACCCATCAACTGCAAGAAGGGACACATCACTTACCAGCCAACATATCCCAGTCCTTGAAATAGACCATAGTCATGATATGGTATATGCTATTTGCTTTATCTTTGAACAGTCATAATGTTTTGGCTAACTGGTGTATATGTAAACTGTGTTTATCAAATACATTTTCAAATAAAACAGTATATTTGAAATGTACCACACATCCATATTTACAGTACATCCTCTATATGTGTATGATCAACATTTCAGCTGATCAGCAGGCATACTTGATATACCTTTGCAGAAACTGTGCATGAGTCATGGGTCAGACTCCAGTCCTGGCAGGTTAGCACACTCCATATAGTCTTCTGCCTCATTAAACAAACTTGCTTCAGCTCACCAGGTAAAGGGCAAAGCTTTATGAACTGAATTCGGAATTCAGATTGTTTGCAAATCTCTGCAGAACTGTGGCCCAGAGGGAACCCAGTTGGACACGTCTGATTTAACAGCACTGCAGCGGCACCATTTGATTGGTTGAGAAATGTACTACTACTGGTTATTTGCAATAACAGAGTGTTTATTTTCCCCACAGTAACCCAGCTAGCAGGGAACATTCCCAGAATGTTTTAAAGATGTTTATACATAATTTCAGATAATGTACCTGTAAGGTTAAATGTTAACTCAGGCATAAAGTTTTAACTGCAACGTTCAGAGGATGTTTTAAGGATGTTGTCAGGGCCACAGATTGTATTACATGATAACAGAAGAAGTATTCATTCTCAGAGCAACATTCGGAAAATGTTTTATGTATGTTACTGAGACCTGAGATGTTGTTAGAGACCGTTTTCCTACCTTTAGAAAGAACATTCTGGAAACCAAAAGAAAACTTCCTGCTGAAAAAAGGAACATTAATGGAACACTGCATTGCACGTTCTCTGAACGTTTTTAGAACAAATCGTTTCTAGCTGGGAAGTGTATCATTCTAATGAGCACCGAGTGCTAACTGAGTGCTAAGAAAACACATGTACCAAATTAGTTGTTATTGATTTACTTTAAAGTGAGAATATTTATTTTAATATTGAGAATGTCACAACTGAAACACATTTTTTAGTGTTTTATTGAAAAGGATTATGATTTTTTTGTGTGTAAAACTGTTCAAAGCTGTGTTTGCTAGTCATGTACTGGCTAGGGTTTTTAAGTGCTGCTCAAATTGCGTTAAAATTGTCACTACAGAAACATCTGGTAAAAATATTATTATTATTATTATTATTATTAATATTTTTGTTGGTGATCTGCTGCATAGTGGTGCTGTCCAAAGAGAAACAAGTGTCTCCAAAACGGCAACTTTACAAGTGATGCCATAAACCAAATTCATTTTAATGTAAGTCTATGGAACCAGACATTTTTTCAAGCGATTTTGTGACATTTCTGTTGCTCCATTCATGATGATATTTTCACACAATGTAAACAGCAGCTACTGTATTTACGTGATGCATAACAGTAAAAATGGACAGAAATTGAGATAGATAACTGTTGATCTGCAGAGTGTTTTGTAAGAAGCTGAAGACGTGAGTGTCAGTCAGACTACATCAGATTCCAAACCTGTCACTGCCGCAAGCAAGCTTTTCAGTCAGCAGCCTCAACAGCAGCACAGCTAAACAAGCAGGAATTGTCCAGAAATGAACAGAATACGACTCAGAAAACAAGATGTTCTGTGCAATGCTTTACAGACTGGCTGGAACAAAAAGGCATTCAGGTTTAACTAGCAAATATTGGAAAAGCTGGTATCTGGAATTGCTGACATGAAAGCACATTTGATGCAATGTTCTGGGCTTCTTGGCTTTCCTTTATCTTGAAGAACTGCTGTATAAAATCAAGAGAACATTTGAGGTTTGTGTTATCATGAATAACACTCTCTGTCTCCTGTTGCATTACTTAGCTGAAACTGCTGAAGGTGCAGAGTGTTTGTAAGGAGGTTTTATGTGAATGAATGAATGAATGAATGAATGAATGAATAAACAAACAAACAAACAAACAAACAAACAAGCCACAAGAGGCTCTGGTGCAAGAGGCTGTGTTCAAGCAAAGTTATATAACACAATCTTGAGTGACTTATCACTGGTAACCGGAGGGTCACTGGTTTGATTCCCTGAACTGACAGTGGCCACTTAAGTGCCCTTGAGCAAGGCACCTAACCACCAAATTGCCATGGATAGGGCTGCCCACTGCTCTGGGCAAGTGTGCTCACTGACCCCTAGTGTGTATGTTCACTAGTGTGTGTGTATGTGGGTGTTTCACTTCATGGATGGGTTAAATGAGGAAGACAAATTCTTCTGTGTGTAAAACACAAATGGCCAGAAATGCCTCAAAAACTCTCTACTCAGAGAATGACTTGCCTCATATTTAATATTAATAGAATTAAATATAGAACACCTGTAGCCTGTAATATATAAAGCTTATTTAGAGCAGTATTTCTCAGCCCTAGTCCTGGGGATCCATGGCGTTGGACGTTTGTGTGCCTTTTCTGCCACATAAATTTAAGAATGAGCTGATTGGTTGGGTCAGGTCTGTTGGGAGTGGGGAAAACACCAAAGCAGCCCTGGGCAGTAGGCCTCCAGGTCCAAGGTTGAGTAACATAACCCAAATAACTGAACGAGGAAGATCTTTAAGTCACCTGTCATTGTAGCCTGTAATGTGATCATTTCATTAACTATTTGTCATATAATCATTTGTTCATTCATTCGTTCATTTATTCATTCATTCATCTTCTTATACCACTTAGTCCAGACCAGAATTGTGGAGGCAGCAGGAAAGCAGATGACCCTGATCCCCTACAGCTTCCTCCAGCTCATTCTGGGGAATCCCGAGCCTTTCCCAGGACTGCTTGGAGATACAATCCCTCCAGCGGGTCCTGGGACGACCTCTGGGTCTTGTCCCAATTGGTAATGGCTGGTATACCATCTCAACTGGCTCCTTTCAAAGTGGAGGAGTAGCGGCTCTACTCTGAGCTCCTCCCGGATGACAAAGCTTCTCACCCTATCAAGTAGAGTATGGCCCACCATTCTGTGAAGTAAGCTCATTTCTGCTGCTTGTATCTGTGATCTCATTCTTTCGGTCATTACCCAAAGCTTATGACCAAAGGTAAAGGGGATGTAGACCGATCTGTAAACAGAGAGCTTCACCTTAATCATAAACGTATCAAATTATATCAGCATTTAATAAAGCGACCCTCACCTTATAAAGTTTTCCTGTCATATTACCACCACCGTGATAATTATCATTTGCAGCAGCATCAAGATAACAGTGTCACACATTTATTTTCCCCACCCTGGGTTTAATACTACTTCCACCAAATTTCCACCAAAATTCCAAAATATCTGCTATTTTAAGCTATAAGCATGTGAAGTGATGCGATCCAGATGTCTAATAATGCCTGTAAAAGCTCCCCCACAGAAAGCTGTGACTGCACTTCATGAGATATGTTTACACCAGTTTTGCTATAAGATTTTATTGCATTTTCATTACTAGCCAAAGTGCATGCTAGTGGCTCGGGCAAAAAGGACCCAAATAAAAGGATGATTTATTGATTTTTTTTTGTTTTTTCTGATTTTTCAGTATTTTTACATCATCAGCAATACATACATAACAATCAGGGACCTGACTAAAGGCTAAGGGCAACACTAAAAACTAGAGACCAGACTAAAAGCTAGGGACCATACTAAAGACTATAGACTAGACAAAAAACTGTCACGGCAAACACAGTATGAATAAAAACTGATTATACTGTCTATACACCAGACATGATGTGTTATTTTCTTTGTTGCTGTTGCACACAGCAACTATTTTTGCTGTTGCACACAGCAACTATAAGTATTACAAATTAAACAAACAGTTATTGGCTATTGTTTATAAACTGGTGTATGTAAATGAGCTCTGTTCTGATTGGCCTTCCTGTATTGCGTGTTGTACAAAAAAAAGTCTGGCCTGAAACAGTCTTCATAACAACATCTGGAGTCGTTATTGAACCTTTACAATTACTTGCCTGTTTAAACTTTCACACTCAAATATCCCATTTACAATTTCTGCAGTCTATAGAAACATGTATTGACAGGTTGTATTGACAGCAACCCAGGGTTTCCTCTATGGCGAGTGTGCACAACACTCCTCACACGCTACACATACCTAACAATCCAAATACAGATAGTACATACAACAGCTATGTTTGCATTGTGCTACTGCAACCCCTGGTTCCTATCACCACCACCACTGAGAAATCAGAGCCAGTAAGTTTCTGTACAATGCAGAATCTTACAGCAGACGACTCTAAGACCCAATCCCATTTCTTATTTTTACCCATAGCCCTTGTTTTCGAGTGTAATCCTCTCCCTTGAAACTGAGTTACAAGGGGTAGTGGTCGAAATTTTCCCCCTATGAAATGGGACAACCCTTCAAGAACCGGATACATCATCTGTTTCTTGTAGTCACCAAAAACCTACATTATTTCATTAACAGGCTACTAGCGGAGTTCTGTAGGCGACCCTGCCAGTCTGCAGTGAGAGCAGAGGACGGTAAAGTTCAGCTCCTCACTGCTTAAATACATTAGGGCATCATATGCCTTCAAAGAGGGGGATGAGAATTATTTGTTATCGCAACCAAGAGTTCTTCGGTGATATGAAGCTTTTTAATCGCCAGCTTCATGATCGAATTTCCCCCTTCCACCTTAAATGGTGCAGCAACCTCAGGTACCAGAACGTAACTGCTGTACCATCTAAGGTGGAACAGGACAATCGCTAGGTAGCGACCGAGACATCAGCGTATTACTAGCAATTTTCATGAAGAAAATGACCATAAAACGCTTTTACAATGGTTGTCTTACAGCACGGTGGCTTTTTAACTGAGAAAATATTTATATTTATAAGTCTCTTTGTTCACTTGTGCAGCCATCTTGCTGATGATTCCTGGGCATTCTGGGAATTTTCTCAAAAATTCCTAGAATAAATTCGCTACTATGAGTCAAAGCCCACCCCAAAAAATAAGAACCAGACTAAAGGCTATGGACCAATCTAAAAGCTAGGGACCAGACTAAAGGCTAAAAACCATTCTAAAGACTAGAGGCCAGACTAAAGGCTAGAGACCAGATTAAAGGCTAGAGACCAGACTAAAGGCTGACCATACTAAAGACTAGAGACCAGACTAAAGGCTAGAGACCAGACTAAAGGCTGACCATATTAAAAACTAGAGACCAGACTAAAGGCTAGAGACTAGACTAAAGGCTAGGGACCATACTAAAGACTAGAGACCAGACTAAAGGCGAGAGGCCAGACTTAAGGCTATAAATTAGACTAAAGGCTTGGGACCAGACTAAGGGCTTGGGACCATACTAAAGACTAGTGACCAGACTAAAAACTATGGCCCAGACTAAAGAGTAAAAACCATACTAAAGATTAGCGAACAGATAAAAAAATATGAACCAGACTAAAGACAATGGACTAATCCAAAGGCTAGGAACCAGACTAAAGGCTAAGAACCATACTATAGACTAGAGACCAGACTAAAGACCACAGACCAGACTAAAGGCTAGGGACCATACTAAAGACTAGAGACCAGACTAAAGGTTAAGGACCATGCTAAAGACTAGAGACCATACTAAAGACTAGAGACCATACTATAGACTAGAGACCAGACTAAAGGCTAGAGACCAGACTAAAGGCTAGAGACTATACTAAGGACTAGAGACCAGACTATATGCTAGAGACCAGACTAAAGGTTAGGGACCATACTTAAGGCTAGAGGCCAGACTAAAGGCTAAGGACCATACTACAGACTAGAGACCATACTAAAGACTAGATACCAGACTAAAAGCTAGGGGCCAGGCTTAAGACTGGAAACCGGACTAAAGACTATGGACCAGACTAAAGGCTAGAGATCAGACTAAAGACTAGGGACTATACTAAAGGTTAGGAAGCAGACTAAAGGCTAGGGACCATACTAAAGACTAGAGACCAGGGTAAAGGCTAGTGACCTGACTAAAGGCTAAGGACAATACTAAAAACTAAAGACCAGACTAAAAACTAAAGACCAGACTAAAAGCTAGGGACCATACTAAAGACTATAGACAAGACAAAAAACTGTCACGGGCAAACACTGTATGAATAAAAATTGACGCACCAAGACTATACACCAGGCATGATATGATATTTTCTTTGTTGCTGTTGCACATGGCAACTATTTTACAATCACTATTTTACAAGTATTATAAATTAAACAAACAGTTATTGGCTATTATTTATAAACTGGTGTATGTAAATGAGCTCTGTTCTGATTGGGCTTCCTGTATTGCATCTTATACAAAAAGAAGTCTGGCTTGAAACAGTCTTCATAACAACATCTGGAGCTGTTATTGAACCTTTACAATTACTTCGCAGTTTAAACTTTCACACTCAAATATCCCATTTACAATTTCTGCAGTCTATAGAAACATGTATTGACAGGTTCTTTAAGGAACCTGGAGTTTCCTCTATGGCGAGGGTGCACAACACTCCTCACACGGTTTTGTACTTTCTCTAGTCAAACTCACCTACTGTACCTGGCAATTAACAGATATGTTTAATCAGGTGTGCTTGAGCAGGTGAACTACCAAACTGTGCCGGACATTTCCTCTCCAGGGCCGTAGTTGCGCTCCCCTGCTCTATAGCATCACTGCATCTTGGGACCTTTATCTTTGAGACAGTATAGCCCAATATAAAGAAGATGTTTTTAAAAGAATGATTGCTGATAACATAAACAGATGTTTGCCTGGCTGGTTGAATGTCTTCCCCCTCTATCTCTATTGCTTAGGTGTCAGGCATCTGTGAGGCTGGAAAAATGCCTGGTGAGGGAAGTCACGATGCTCTCCTGCTGTGTCTGTGTAATGATCATCGTCTTGAGGATGTCTCACCATTACGCTGTCGTCTCCTCTCGGCAACTCATCTCAACTTATCAGCGGGAGCACTGGCTCCAAACAGCCCCATTGGTACGCGCCCACAATAGTAAATGTGACGAGCGCCAGGTCGTCCATCTGTGATAGAGTGCTTTGGTAGAGAGGGCCAGAGCGGTGAAAAACTGTCACGATGGCTCCAAAATACTTAAGGGGGAAACAAATAGCTAGGTGTTTCATTCTGACAATGGCTTCATCTCAGGTCTTCAGTCTTGAGCACTAACAGTGTAGAGCAACAATTGCTTATTTGGCAGGTTCTTGATGTTTTTCTTTCTTTGTTCAACCTCAAAACGTCTGACAGGAAACGAGAGAGGTGTCAGGGGGAGAAATGTGAGAAATGACTGGCATTTGTGTGCCCTTTTCCCCAGTGCACATTTACACAGGCCGGAATTCACAGGCAGGGATTAGCTCAGTGCCTTTCCACCATTATCTCTCCTCTCAGCTTATCCACTCTGTGTTTTCCTTCCATATTGAGAATAGGTCTATTTCCTTCCTAAATGAGCTTGGACACATGTCTGATCGCATTTCGGCTCTTTCAGTCAGCAAGGTACTTCCACACTCTAGAGTGCAGCACACATTCTACTTTAATTGCGGGTTCTGTTTCAGAGGGAATCTGCCCATCAGTAGTTTGGGGACACCTTGCCTAATTTGGATATTATGTTAACCTACAGCATTTATCTGATAGTTCAATGAACAATGAGCATGACATAAAAAAGCAAATATTTGAGATATTTTGCCCCAAAGGTGGTTTAAACAGTGGTTTACATTGTTCAGATGGACATCACAACATATGAACACGACAATAAAATAAGTTTTATTTATAGTTATGGCTGTAACTTTACCGCATTTACCGTAGTAGCTCAAACTGCAGGCACATATAAAATAAAGTGTATTTTAAAAATGCAGTTAAGTGTCCCAGAGCTTAGATCTCTACAGTAATTGTGTTATGATATATTTAAACCCAAGTCATTAATTAAGATTGTAATGGATAAAAATAAAAATATAAAAATATAAAAATATCGTCGTTGTCCAGAGACAAACAAATATTTCCAGAATAATAACTTTAATATTTTTCTTGGGACAGCGACGATATACAAGATTATAAATTATAGGGTAGTTTCTGTTATGGGGATCCTGATTTGAACACACTGAAAATTTCATGAACCAACAGAAATGACCCAAAATTGCTTGGAAAAAAGTCTAGTTCCATTGACATACATTAAAATTAAAATTAAATTAAATGAGGTTTTTGCCCTCTCCTGTAAAATAGCCATTTTGGAGA
>CM067494.1:21673037-21693037 GCA_034552555.1 Semaprochilodus insignis
TTTTTTTTTTTTTTAATTTATTTGGGGTTTATTAAAGTGAAGTGAAACCTAAAACTTTAAGTTTTTAACTAAAAAACATTATATATCACTAGCAAACACAACTTTTAAGTTCTGCTCAAAATTACCTACAACTGTTACTATCAAAATGTTTGACATTAATTAGTGACAAAATTGAATGTTGAATTATTTTTTTAAATAAAATTAATATAAGTAATGTATAGGGCCACTCAAAGGATCTCACTAATTAACAATTAGTCCAATTGACAATTAGTCCGTTTTTTCAACTCTGATGAAGAAATTTGTTAATATATTTACACAAATCAGTCATAACATTAAATTCACCTCCCTCTATCTACATTCAGTATCCATTTTATCAGCTCCACTGACCATATAGAAGCATGTTGTAGTTTTACAGTTACAGACTGTAGTCCATCTGTATTGCTGCATAATTTGTTAATTCCCTTTCACCCTGTTCTTTAATGATCAGGCCCCCTTACAGGATCACCACAGGGCGGGTATTATTTGGGTGTTGGTTTATTCTCTTATTCTCTGCACTGTGGTGACACTGATGTGGTGGTGGTGGTGGTGTGTCAGTGTCCCAGATAGCAAAACTGTTATGGCCCAAATCTGGCCCACATTTCCCATTTTCATCTAGCCCACTTCCTGCATGGATTGATGGCACTTGCATCCACATACACACCACATTAGGGCCATGCAGCAGCCAAAGGTAGGCAACTCTGCCATATCTGTGCCAGAAGTGGACTAGATCTGTTTTGGGACAGGTGGGCCTAAAGCATGTTTTAGATATGTGGGCCACATTTGGCTCATTGCAGATTGCCAGTGTTGACAGTGGGCCAGCAGTGCCATATCTTTGCCAGATATGGCCCACATCCACATGCTATCTGGGGTGTATGTTGTGTTGATGTGAGTGGATCAGATACAGCAGTGCTGCTGGTGTTTAGATGCCCCAATAAATGAAATGGAAGCTACACAACACCTGCACGGAAACTAAATGTGTTCTCGTCATGGCTGGTAATGGATGGAAGAAAGACAATGCATGTCTGAGAACTGACAAGGCAGGCATTTAAAGATTCATCCCATAATATAAAATCATTTAACTGTGAAGCACCAGGGCTGTCATATCCCCCTAACTGGGAGACTCTACTTGGACTCTCCCTGGCATTGCTTTCACACCTGCAAGTGATCCTGGGCTAATTAACTGGCTTTTAAATACCCCATTGTTTTGCTTAGTGTTTGCAAAGTCTGTGTGTGCGTGCCCGCCTGCCCTAGTTGATTCGTCCCCTTGCTTTGTTCCTGTGTTTTTGACTCCTGCTTGTTTTTATTTATGTATTTATTTTCTTTATTTTGAATATGTCTAAGAAATTGCCTGTCTGTGTTTTGACCCCTGCCTGTATGGTTTCTGAATATTGGACTGCACCAATTAAGGCCACTTTGCATTTGCAACTGACCTACATGCCTCCAATACAAGGGCAGTGTGAGAAAATAATATTCTGCTATCTGGCACATAAGCTTATTGATAAACAGCATTGATATTGCCCTAAGCCTATCTGGCTTAAGGCCTTAACCACACGTGAAAACAGGTTTAAAACTACTAACACAATCAAAAAGACAACCAGCTCTCACAAGAGGTACACAAGTTGTTTTCTAATATGGAAAGAAGGTACCACAAGCTGTATATATTAAGAAGTTGCGTCTCTAAATCTATAATACTCTCTTTCAAATTATCTCATGTCTTTGAGGAGCAAAGAACCACTTTTGGTTGCCACTGAATGGTTCTTTAATGATCTTTGTAAACTAGCTTAAGGTTTTCTGTGGACTCCTAAAAATAAAGGGTCCAAAAAGGTTCTTTGGACTGCAGAAGGATCAAAACGTTGGTTAATTGAAGTTGTGCAAGTGTAAAGAACCTTTTTCAAGTTCAAAGATCCAATATGTTATGAGTCTAAAAAGGGGTCAGTAGAAGAACAACTTTTGGTTCCCTAAAGAACCTCTTAATGGGCGGTCCACTGATAAACCATTTTTGTTGGTGTGCGAATGTGTTTTAAAGGTTGAAAGACTCTACACATAATGTCAAGGTTCTATACCAGTCAAAAACCAACGCCAAAAACCAATTAGGAACTTTTATGCTGAAGAATATGCAGCCATATCAAATACTATTTGTATACTGTATATGTATATGAAAAGCAAATATGCCTAGCATGTAAGTTCAGAACATTAGAGCTTGTTTGTGCATTGTGCTATGCCTGTAGGTCATGAGGTTCTTTGCATGACCCTGTTCTAACAGCGGAAGCTCTTGCAATACAAACATCATGTGTGCTCATCCGAGGTTCTTAGCAAAGAGGCGGAGGTTGTCTATAGCAGTCACCAGCGGGGGCATGGTCAAGTGGGTTTCTAAACAAGAATGTGTGCTCCTAAAACTATCACCAAAGTGTGGCTCTTTCTTGGGGCTCCAGTTGCTCAACCACATACAACCAGTCATACAACTCCAGTCACTATTACCAGCAGTGTTGTAAGTCATGCTCAAACTATGCCATGTTTAAACTAGCTGTAGCCCTTTCTCTGACCACCAGCTCATTCTCAGACAACCATTATCAGGCTTGTTTCATTGATTCATGCTGCACCAATAAACTTCCTGTGTAGGAGGCAGGATTTTGACCAAGCCTTTGGGACAGAGTTGCATCCTGTGTTGAAAATGAGGCTCAGACAAAGCATTTCTTTCCTGTTATAGAAGGCTTGTTTAAAGAAAGGTGATGTCTCTCAAAGAATCATGGGCCAAACGTCTTACTAAATTTCTACTCTCAAGAATGTCAAAGGAGTCCATCTTGTTCTTACCAGGTTGTGTTTTTTGATAGACCATAGATGTAGTCAATTCAAGCTTACTCCTCAATTTGTACTGGGGTTCTGCTATTGCTTCTAGACATTGAGGGAATAATTTGGTAATCATTTAAGGAATATATAATTGTTAATACCTTAGACATAAGGACAAAATTATATCCTTTGTAGTGAGGCTAAGAGCCTAAATTCTAGCATAACCAGACCCCAAAGGTCGAGGGAATTGTTTACAATCCATAAGGGCAGGAGCAGTGTTCAATTTACAACCCAGAAATAAAAGCAGGAGATGACAACTTAATTTACAATCTTAAGACTTCAGGATAGGGGAACATCTTGAGAAGTCAGGAGTCACAGTTCTTTATGAAATACAGGCATTCTGGTTGAAGACATGGGGTTAAAAATGTGTTCAATGTATGCATTTGTGGAGTGAACCTTGAGATAATGGTAACAATGCCTAGTTTGGAAATGTATAGAAAAGCAGGAGGGGCGTTACATCACCTCCTGAACACTGTATAAGTATCGAAGCTCTGTACCATACGGTTGCCACTGAATTCAATCCACCCAGGAGTACACTTTTCAGCGTACATCTGACAAAGCTTGGAGCCTTTTTGCGCTTTAATCCAGAACCCAGCGTCTGATGGTTTTGTGGAGTCAGTTTATTTTCTAGAAACAGACGTGTTTTATTTTGATGTCTGGCTTGGTCAATTAGAGTGACAACAACATCAATACACCTTTTTTTTTTATACTACCCTGCCAGACAAAAACAGCACATGTTGTTGTTTAGGTGCTGGTATGATGACCCAACCAGCTGTTTATCAGAAGAGTGTAGAATATATATTTTTTTGGCCAGGAGAGGGCATGTGAGGGGGGTCTTATATCACATGGCCTGAATTTGCAGGAAATTACAGGAAAGTTTGCCAAGTAGACGTTCCTCTACAACTACCGTGACCTTTATTTACCTGTTATATCCCAAAGTCTGAAAAGGCTCTTCAAACCAGGTCATGAAGTGAATGCCACTGTTGCAGTTCTTCTTCCAGTTCTGCTTCTCCAAATGACATACGCAAACCATTGTATGAGCTGAACAGATGGTTATCACTGTCATTTGACTTAATAAATCATTTAGTGAAACATTTTATTAACATAATTTTCTCCTTACTCCAAATGGAACCTATCAGCTATGGAATCTTTGGTGTCTGGAGTATGTTTCTTTGCTTTTGTGCTGGAGCTAAGAAGCTAATTTAGCTCAATTTAGCTAACAAGTAACAAAAGCTTACACCTCGCCAATTAGCATTGTGTATACTCAGTATCTAGGTCGTCAGGCAGTTGCCTCAAACAATGTCAAGTTGTGTGTAGTTTGACTAGTCTCAAATAGACTGTTTTTTGCACTGTATGACATGCTATATAATAGAGTGAAGTTGCTCGATATTGCCCAAGGTTTGAGAAACTGTCTGGAGTGAAATATGCAAAGCCAACTAACATCTTGGAATTAAAGTCATACAGCATCTTGTAAGAGATGTGGGTGCTAAAGTTGATTTCCTATTCCTCTGTTGTCATATGTAAATGAATGTAAATTTTGGGGGTATGAATATTAATGAGTCAAGACTGTTATGCAGTCTAGGATTTTGTAATCGACCTGTTTTTCTGAGCTATTTTGTAAAAGCAGGATTTCTATTTGAAGGAGGAACAATTGCGTTTGAGGTTCAGGGTATGTCAGTTCTATGTATCGAGCTGTTCTTATTTAACTATGCCAATGTAAATACACTTTTCCCTTCTAAGGCACCTTTAAGGTAAGGCACAGCTTAAGGACAGAAGTGCAATGAGAGAAGAAAGGAGGAAGTATTGAAAACAAGAGGGTTCTATAAATCAGTCTTCACAATTGCTAGCATGATGGCTTACCTGATAGTATACTCTACAGTTCTATCTATACTCTATCTGTCCTTAGACAACTGACCGACGACATGACACAAAACCCATCATAGAACATAGTTTTATTGACAAAAATATCTTTTGATGTTTTATATTATTTTATAGTATAAAAAAGGCAATGCTCAGAATCAATGGGTCACAATATTGCAGTATGCATCATTAAAGTGGTCTTTGGTTGAACCAAAGTTAATAAGCCCAGACCTATGTAAACCTCAGAATCAATGGCTCACAATGTTGCCCCATTAAAGTAGTCTACTGTTTATCACTGTTACACTAACACGGGTGAACTAAAGTTAATAAGCTTAAAGGTGGCTTCTCAGGTGCGGTATAATGCAAAGCCTTAATTATATAATGACCTGCTCATGCAGGAAAGATGTTATGACCACATAGAGATGTGACAAAATAGAGGATTTGTCACCTTGTTGCTTTATGTTCTAATCATACATTTGAAATTACACTGACATACCAGAAGTCATGGGATAGCAGTATGTAAGCTGATTATCAATTGGTTTGGGAACACCCACACCTGTATAAGTTGTGATGTTAGGTGAGTGAGGTTAAACACTGGCCAGCATGCTCATGGTAAGGCAATGTGTACTATCAGGGTTCGAAAGAGGCATGATAGTGGAATGCCTCGACTGGGCTCATGTCAGGCGAACATGCAGGCCACACAATTCATCAGAACTCCTCTCTTGCTCCTCCTATGGACAACTTGGACTCGAGAGCATGATACATTATCCTGCTGGAATGTCCCATCATTGTCGGGGTACATGAAATCTATGAAGGGCTGCAAAATATCAGCAAGCAGTGAAACGTGACAAGCACCGGTCAGCTTCGGAAATTGAATGTCCATCCGTCTGACTCTAATAATTCATGTCGCCTTGCTATGAGCACGCTGGCCAGTGTTCAACCTCTCTCACAAAGTAACACCTCACAACTTATACATGTGTGATCCCAAGCCATTCCCTCAGGTAACACCACTCCATAACCAACAACATACTGCTATTTCATGACTTTTGGTATGTCAGTGTATGTTCTTTATGGGATGTTTTGAAGCATTGCAAGTATATGTCTTTTATATATGGGTTTCATATATATGCCATGTATTTGCATATAAGGATTTCCCCAGTTATATTACTCACATGGTTTGTTCAGGGACTTGCAAAAAATGTGTATAGTTTTAAGAAATGTTATCAGACGTTCTGTTAGATACATATTTAGAATGACCCTCTGATGTTGTCCCCCCGCAAAAAGATACTGCTCTCCATCTTGTTCTCATCATTGACATCATTGAGCTTGTGCTCACCATATAATGGTATTTAATTTTCATTGGAATTGGTATTTTTGCTCTTGGGGGTCCCCCTACAGATGTGGAGTGTAATTTCCTTTTACATCATTGTCATATATATATATATATATATATATATATACATATAGCACTTTGAGACCCCCCTCCTGGACAGTTGTACACATGCATTTTGTTGACGAGCTGAAGGATGCACAATATGATTGCCCTTGACGATGCACATGAGCATATGGACGCTACACTTTGCTCATGATTTCAGTTGTTTCTATGTGTAAATAATTAATATCGTGATTGTAATCTGTAGCAGCCATATGCCTGTGTGGCACATCAGCAATGAGCAACATCAGACGAGACAGAACCCGTGTCAACTTACAAGGTAGAGTAATATTACAGGCTTTATTACAGGAGGCTAAACCCTCAGGGCTTAGTTGGTGTGAGATGTGAAATGGGGTTGAATGTAGATGACATTTGGCTTTTCCCACAAAAGATCCATGAGACAGGAATGAAACAGATAAGGCTACAGCCTACATACATCACAGTCTTTCATATATAACACTCACTGGGATGAACACCCTGCTGCCGGATTTTCTGTGTTTTCCCATTAGCCGTGAGACTGTTTTGGATTCTTTTATCTCTTTTAGTTCAACGGGTAAAAGGCAGTCTGAGGTTTTCTTCTTCTCTGGCCTTTGTCTTGCTTCTTCTCTTTCCTGCTTCTTCCAACAATGTCTTCTTTCTGGAGCCTTTGCCACAATATCCATACCGGGAATTCAGAGTTAGCTTCTTCTTATGGCTAGCTGAAGACTTATAGTTGCTGGTGTGTGTAGTGGTGCTGTAAAGTGTTCTTTTGCGGTTCTTGCGAGAGGTCTTGTGCTCACTCCTCCAAAGCTACTGTACATAGCCCTATAGCAAGCATTCCAGACCCGAACTGGCAATGACAGTGACGGCAGTCTCCCTATTATAAGTCAGGGTTCCATCTCAGTGATTTTCAGGCTTTATTTTAAGGCAAAATTGTTACATAATGCTGCTTTAATAGAAGAAGTCTGATAATTGTCCCAGGTTTTTTTTTTTGTTTTTTTGTTTTGTTTTTTGGTACATACACTTATACAAAAGTGAACAGGTTGAGATCTTTCTAAGGGGCTCTTAGCAATGCTTTAGAGTCCTTTTTCACTATGTTGAAATAATCTGGGAATTCCACAGGCTTTTCAAGTCTGCGTAATTCAGTGGTTGAGATGCAAACTAAGTCATTCAGAGTGGTTCATTTGTTAGAGAAACTCACAGACTCAGTGGTGGTGATAGGAACCTGGTGTCTACAACACAAATATAGCCATTTTGTTTACTGCCCAAAACTGTCAATAAACATACACAAGTTTTCTTTTTATTATTGTTTTTTTAATAGTAAAAATTTATTTGATAATGGTAAAATAATGGAACATCTGGAATAAATTAAAATTTCTTTAGGGACTATATTTGCCTTAGAACACCCTTCACATATCCCTCCACCATGACTAGATTAAAACAAACGGATTAAACTGTGTTTTAGGGCAAACCTAAACCTACAAACCTACCGTAATACAATGTATCAGACATTAGGCAGCATAACCATTTCATGTAATAACTTAATGTGTAGGAGCGTTCAGTCGTCTGGTTCCAGCCACCTCCACAGTGAACAACTGCGGACAGCAGGTTTTCACACCCAATCATTCCAAATGATTCTGTTGACATGTTAACCATGTAATTATGCAGAATACGTGGGTTTCCCCTTTAATTACGCAGACCGATTTTAAATTTCAATAAGCGTTGGTTTCCCCCACCCCCACACATATTCCGACAAAACCCCGCCCTTCTGCGCCAGGATTGGCCACTCGACATTCGTGCCCTGCGCTAGGATTGGTTAAGAGTTTGCTATACCGGCTGGCAGTCTTCTGATTGGCGCTCTGCTTGTGAAAGTGACGAACTAGTAGCCAGTCGCAGCACAGAGGGGCGGGGCTTGTAGGAATACAGGTGGGAAAACCAAACGCCGCGTCCCACCAGCTTTGAAAGAAGGCACTCAGGCAGTGTGGCTTGCTGTGTGATCTTGCTGCTGCCTCGCTCGTTCTAGCTGGCTTATTATGGTTCGTGGCGAGTTGTAGGTCCTGCTACTGTTTGGAGATCAGCGCACCATGGAGGTATCCGCTCATGGACAGTCTAAAATGAGTCATCCGTAGCGGTGGGACCGGACTGAACATGACTAGACAGGGAAAGCATGTTTTCCCCAAATCTCCAGACAGACAGACAGAGTGAGTTCGCCTGGGTTTTGCTGAGTGAAGACCACTCTGTTTTCTCGCTATGAGGGACCACGTCGACGTCTGCGTTGCCGGAGCTCCACGGAAACGCTTCACGGGCAACTTGAGTGGCGAGAAAGTGAAGGAAGTTTGAAGCTCGTCCATCATCATCATTATCATCATCAGCGGCTGACCTTCGTCGTCGATCTTCGCCAGGATGCCCGATGACCTGCCACCTGCTCTCTACGTGGTAATGGAAGTGGCAATCGCCATCTCTTCTGTCATCGGGAACGTGATGGTGGTCTGGGCGGTGAGGATGAACCGCTCGCTGCGGGACACGACCTTCTACTTCATCGTCAGCCTGGCCCTGGCTGACATCGCGGTGGGCGCGCTGGTCATCCCGCTGGCCATCACCATCAGCATTGGGCTCAAGACGCATTTCTACAGCTGCCTGCTGGTAGCCTGCACGGTGCTCGTCCTGACGCAAAGCTCCATCCTGGCTCTCCTCGCCATTGCCATTGACCGCTACCTGAGGGTCAAGATACCTATGAGGTAATGCCCGGCAAAACAGCAGGACCACCCTCGTCTAAGGTGTGCAGCAGAGAGATCAGGTTACAGTCTTTATATGTTTATAGGCTGCTTCTCAAATGCTGCATACTGCAGTGTCCTCTAAGTGTCCAGTGACTTTATTTGGTCCTCACATGCAGCCAGCCTGGCTGAAAGATCCAGACACAACAGCTGCCTTGCAAGTTTGGCCACTGTCCACTCTGGTGTTGTTTCTTACCCTAAAAGGAGGGATGGAGAATTCTCATAGGCAGTATAACTAATTATGTCCAGGCTTTTCCAGCTGTTTTGATTGATGAACTGTGAATTCCCAATAGTAGTACAGTCTGATTGGGTCTTTGTTTTCAGGGGTATGTTACTGCTGAAACAGCCTCCCATGACTCTTCAGGTTTGATGAACCCATCATTCAAGGTCACAAGGGCGTTCAGCGTTCCTGGCTATCGCTGATTGTTATCTTAGACTGGTCTAAAAACCTAAGCAATTTAGGGGAGTTCTTACTCTCAATACAACAGCCATCCTTTCGTTAGAATAGAGAGATAGATATAGGCTATGTGAAACTCCATGTCCTGTTGGCTATCAAACCATCAGGGGGCTAATTGCCCGACCCAGCTCTAACTGTGCTTAGGACTCCTATAAAATCCATAGGGATTCTGAGCTTCAGGTCTTTTTTCCCCTGCCAAGGAGAGTGCGATGCAGCACCTCAGTCAACAGTAATTATTCACTGTCCCGAACAGGCTGCTAACGATGACCGGCCTGCGTGAGTTTGCTTTGGGATGTTTGCCACAGCAGTTTTCCAGCCCTCAGTCTCTGTCCTTCCTAATGCCTGTAGGAGCCAGTTTTTCCATCCCAGTAGTCCAAAGCTAGCTATTGCCAGATAGCTGCCAGTTTTTTGGTTTTTTTTTCCACTACCGGTTTTGAAATATTGAGTATCGTCTGATACTGATAAGGTATTGTCTTCTGTGTAAACGATTAGGCTTAAAAATGAGCCCTTTTTAATTGAAGCGCTTCCCTTAAAGGACCCAGATCACTGGAAGCTGAATTTCCCTTGCTTTTTTGGGATAAAGGAGTCTGAAGTAATACGAAAACAGTGATAAAGTTTCAACATTTACTGTTCACTCCAGTATACAGTCCATATATGCAGACTTTTTTGAATTAATTGTTTCTGTGATGTCACAGAAATCTGCTCATTTGCATATAATGAATGTTTGTTGATTTTCACTTTTTTGCATCATTTAAACATGGCAGCTGCCGTTTACATTGTGCGAAAATTTCATGATGAATAGACAGACAGAAATGGCTCAGAATCCCTTGGAAAAAAATCTGGTTCCACTGACTTACATTTCAAAATCAAATTCGGTTTTTGCCCTCTCCTGTAATGTTACCATTTTGCCAATAGTTGTTTTTCTTTAAACAGCGATGATATATATCCACCTGTCCTAAGCCTAAAGCAGTTTAGTGCCGTCCACTCATATTGAAGTTCAGTGTTTGTCAACCCTGGTCCTAGATGCAACTTGCCCTGCTTTAGCACACCCCCTGCAACTCTGAAAGGGCTTGTAAATGGGCTGATGAGTTGAGTCAGGTGTGTTGGGAGCAGAGAAAGCACTAAAATGTGCAGGGCAGGGTGCCTCCAGGACCAGGGTTGAGAAACACCACTCTAAGGAACGTTCCAGCTCTGAGCGAGGCACAATGCTACAGGGCAGCCAGTCAGCTCATTAATCTTAGCTCAGTCTTAAATAGCAGCCAATCAGTATCAAAAACAGCCTGTTTTAATTTTTCTAGGGATAAAGAAGGGTTGGAAAAAGGTCATGTAAAATGAACTGTGCTCATGTTTGGTACATAAAACCACACAATCGTTATAAGTTACACTAATAAATAAAAATAGGACATGCGCCCTTTAAGAGCAGAATCAAACTTATCAGAGCCCTCAGGAAGGAACCTACACCTAACATGACGTACAGAGTGTGAATGTAGTATCTCCGGCTAGCTTTCTTGTAGGATTGGATTGGATTTGTTCTTCATTATCTGATCCAGCGTTTTCTCCTGATATTAGCCCGATACCCGTCAATACTGATCTACCATCTCTGTGTAAAATGCATACAAGCCAGTAATGAGATGCCAGAAGCCAGTAAGCATTTCATGATGACATTTAAGTCTTTATACGGGCTGGGTGAACAATAACAATGACATCAGTTAATGACAGGAGTCGCACTGGCATGTGGGTCTGTTTTGCTACTGATTGTTTCCAGTTTAAGATTAGAGGTTAATGTTACCTCCCGTGTTTGTTATGCCTTTCTATTATATCTACCGGAGCAGTGCTTAGCTACGAGAACAACTCGCTTCATAAACCGCCGTGTTCTCACCTACCTACCAAAAACTAAGCACGTCATAAGTTTGGACCTCTTTGGTAGCATGTTTGTAGCACTGCTTTGTGCTGCTGTGCTGATCAATTTTGAGCAGATGCTATTGTGATATTTGCGACCTGTGACTCGTTATTCCACCTGACAGCTGCAACAGCAGCATCCCTCTTTCTCTTCACGATGTTTACATACACTTATCATCAAAAGAGTAAATGCATCCAGAAGGATTGCAGGAGTGTTGGATTGTAATGCTATTCGGAGGGAAGATAAAGGTTACCAGGAACAATAATTGATGATAAATTCAGACTGATATGGGGTATATTTATTGAGCTACACATACAGAAGTAGTGCCACAAATGCAACATGCCAGGCATCTCGGCATGGAGTTGTGGAGGTTCCTAATGATGTCCTGTGGTAATCCATCCCATGCAGCTTGAATATTCTCACACAGTTCCTGCAGATGTTGTGGTAGGGGAGGAGGTGGAGTGACACCAGACCTTCTGAATATGTGACAGGTGACAACAAACTGTTCATCTTGGTGCTGACCACGGTGCCTCCACTCACGGATTCGTTGGTCGTCTCCACAAAAGCGGGACTCGCCACTGAAGATGACCCACTGACATTCTGAGTCACTCCATGACAGTCTGGCACGACACCATTGCAGTCTTTGGCAACGCTGACATGTTGTTAACGGCAGTCGTCATAACCATCTGCGTGCATGTAGTCCTGCGTCGTGCAGCCGTCTGCCAGTGGTGCTGGCACTAACAGGATGACTCATGGAGGGCATCACTGCTCACTGAATGTCTGCAATCATGGCTGGCCAGTCCTTGCTTACGTCACATGTGCAGCCAAGCGTGAAACATTGAATCATTAGCATGTCTCACAATGCCAGACTTACCCACCAAGATTCATTCCTGTCGGTTGATTCTCTCTGGGTGTAACTGTTTATTCTTTTGATGATGAGCGTATGTGCACCAGAGACTGCTCTGTCCTCCTACTGGTCAGTGTCAAAGAACACTTTGTAGAACATCATTTTAAGCAGAACAATACTAAAAAAATGTTAAAAACTGTGACATGCTAGATTTTTTTTGTTGCGGGGCATCCCAGACGCCACATCATTCTTCACGGTTATGTCCCCCAATAGGGTCCACTCCTGGGAATTTGTGGGCTACAACAAAATTGCATGTATGTCTGTGTATCTGCCCTGCCACGGACAGGCGACCTGTCCAGGGTGTTTGCTGCCTTCTGCCCAATGAGCGCTGGGATAGGCTCCAGCACCCCAGCGGCTTAGACACATGGCTTAGACAATGAATGAATGAATAAATGAACTACAAAATTGTGTCAGAATCAAGCTGAATTTTTGCAGTCTGATCCCGGCATTAGCAGGATGTTTGTCAATGCCTGAGCTGCGGTGAAAATCTGCTTGGGAAACTTTTTTTTTAATTCCAAAGAACATTGATACATACAGTATATGACAGATTTTCCTCACATGCTTCTTGTGACAAACAACACCATGGTGGAGAGGTAGAGTTGGACTGAGCATATGACAAAAAAAATAGAGAATTTGGATGAAACCAATAAAGCAGAATTTCCTTATCAGGTTAGTCGTAGAAGCCGGTGGTACATGCTTTACAACATTCATGAAATAAGAGATTGTTATATGTCAAACATGACTTTTTTTATATCAATAATCCAAAACCTATACGACAACAGTTAAGTAACATGCCAATCAGCAACGACATTGTTGCTTATTGTTTCCATTTTTAACTTATGAGTTTTTACATACTGTTGTTTACAGTGGGCTGGAATCCCGAGAAAGTGTGAGAACAACTTTCCAAACCATACCATACATGGTATGCCTTGAAAATGGCCTGTTACTGAGGTTCATGTGCATTCTTGCAAACCAAATTCATTGGCATGTTTTCAAGGAAATCAAGTGATTTCCATGGAACTTTGTAGTGCTGAGCGGATGCCACACCTTACTTTCAGTTTGCATGCACTAAATTGTTTCCTTATAATAAACATATCTGCCTAATATAATAATAATAATCATCATACGCATCAATACCTGCTAGGCTTTATGTTAACATGGCAAGATGAGCCAAGCTGCTCAAACTGAAACTGTGAACAAGTTAAATGAGGCTGAGGTGAAGTTCCTTTGCTCTGTAGATGCTGTGTAACATTGTGAAATACAGAAATATGGGTTTGAAATGTTTCGGTGTAGTCAGCTTAACATGACCATTGTTGGCTGCATTGACATAAAGGTATTCAGGGGCTTGTTTTACCAGTGGCAATTTAATGGCCAAGTGAGTAGCATGCACCAGTGCTCTCGTTTGTATTGCCTGCAAGTAACTGGCAAAGTCCATAATAGAGAGGGACTGAAATTGAATTTGGGCATAAATGCTTTAGAGCACACAGTGTAGAGTATCACTGCCCTGGAGTCAATGAAGTCTTCCCCAGGATGAATGTCTTTTGCTCCAGATAAGTGACAACTTATTGACAATTTGTTCCCAATCCCAGCCTTGTTTGGACAAATGTGGAGGTTACTGGGTGACTGATTTTGGGAACCAGGAGTGCCCAGGCTTATTCACAAAGGGCCGGTGTGGTTGCAAGTCTCTGTTTTGACGAAACAGGAAATCACTTGAGACTCAACTGATTGGTTAGAATGAAAACCTGTTTAGACTAGTGGCCACCAACCCTGCTCCTGGCGATCTTCTGTCAAGCAGAGTTTAGTTCCAACCTTCATCTAGCATGCTGCTTCCTCCCCATACCTACAATAATGCAGCTGATCCATCCAGTCAGTTGACTTTGTTAATTCGTTGGTGCAAGTGTGGCAGACTGTGGTTCAAAGGAAAAGGGCTTGGTGACCACTGCTGTAAACTTTAGCGCCGACCCTAATTGACCATGACCCCTGAATACGTCTATCCACAGAAGTCCTTGATTATCTGAATGAGGTGTGTTTTTGGGAGATTTGGGTTGAAGGTGAAACCTGCAGGATGGTAGATCTCCTGGAGCAGAATTTATGGATTTAAACATGACCTAATCATTGGGGAAAGCGCAATATCACAATAATTTTTAAATAATTATCACAATCAATAATTACAGTATTTTTTTTTTTCTGAGGTATGATAAGTTGCAACAGACTACTTTTGTCTACCCTACTCCTGTTAGATGTGACAAACTATGGTCTTTTCAATACGGCATGCAGCTGCTCAGTATTGGTTTGAGTGCTGACGATGTCCACAATATGTGCATTGTGGCATATTATAATATGATTTGTCTCAGTATGATGAAGTGTTTTCCTTTTGCTCACCTCTGCTTTAACCACAATGCTCAATATTGATAACCACAATATTGAGTGAAAAAAGTATTAAATTAATTTTTAATAGACTTATTTAGAATTAAGCTTATAACCAAGGCTGTCCAGTCCTGGTCCTGATTTTTTTTTTTTTGGTCCTGAGATTTTCCACACTGGAGAGCTCAGATCAAACACATCGACTTGCAATATTCAGAAGCCCCGAAAAGCCTTCATTACCTCAATTCAAGATGCGAAATGCAGGAGGTCCCATCTTGTGTATTCTTAACTAATCATAGATGCAGCACTTATCTGCCTGGCACTGAGTGGCGCTGTAGCAAATTTTATACAGCAAATATACAGCAAATGTAGCGTATTTGTATGTCTTTAAACCTGCCCCGATTCCCAAGAGATTCGTGGAAAAAGTGCATTGTTACTTCTTTCTCAAACTGAAGACATATAAGGAGATGTGTAAGATCTCAATGAATGTGTGGAAGAGTGCATTACCAAATTAGAAAAGAGTGTTTCCACAAGAAGAATTGTTCAACCAAACATTGAAGCTGCCATTGAAGGTAGCATCAGTGCTGTAATGGCAAGTAAGTTAGCAGCCAGCCAACAAGTGTAGTTTGGACACAGCCTAGATTATTTAACCTTGACCTTTGGTCCCTCACTGGAGCCTTGGGACACTCAATGGTCTAGTAGGACGTCTGCTATGGTGATTATTTTTGGTGGACTTCTTCATGGGAATGAAGTGTGGGTGAGCCGCTGTCAGTTTATCAGCATCTAGGCCAGTGACCTCATGATGTTTTGACCTCAAACTATAAAATAAATAATATTCAGTTTTTCAAGCTAACGATGAGACCAAACACAAACTGAGGCATTTACCCAAAATATTTGGGTTAGATAGGGCTGGAGGTAAAGTCTGCGGGGTGGTAGATCACCAGGTGCATGATTGGGCATCCCTGCTTTTTACAAAAAAATAAAGGGTGAAATTACTATTTAGGGGAAAAAGCTGCCTTTTAAACCAAGTTCTGCACTTCAATGAGCATCAAGCTTAGTACTGCAAAAGACAGTCTATATTAACACGTCGTTAACACATCCAAGGAAAAACATGTATCCCCATTTTGTTTTGCCGATTTTTGTTTTTATGCATCATTTGAGCGCAGCAGCTGCCGTTTACATGGAGTGAAAACACCACGATGAATGGACCAAGAAAAATGATCCAAAATTGCTTGGAAGAAAGCCTGGTTCCATTGACTTGCATTAAAATTAAATGAGGTTTTTGCCCTCTCCTGTAAAGTTAGCATTTTGGAGATACTTGTTTTTCTTTGGACAGCGATGATGAGTATTATATATTATAAATATGAGTATAAGTGTATTATAAGTGTAAGTAAATATCTCTTTTATGTTAAGTAACTTTCTGTATGTCTGTAATGTCTGCATGTGTGTAATCATGAAAGAATAGCTTTGCTTGGAACATTTCAACAGAAGACAAAGTATGCTCAAACGTTTGACAGCCTATCCATGCAATTCAGCAAAATCCTTTTAGCCAAAATGTCTTAGCTGTTGTTGTTTTTTCTTTGCATACCCTGTTCTGCAGTTACAAGCGAGTTGTGACACCGAAGCGGGCCGGGACAGCAGTGGTCGTGTGCTGGATGGTGGCCATCGTTGTGGGCCTGACGCCCATGCTGGGCTGGAACAACTTGGCGAAGCTAAAAGAGACCAACAACTCTCTGGACGCTAACCTACTTATCACCTGCCAGTTTGAAACGGTCATCAGCATGCAGTATATGGTCTACTTCAACTTTTTTGGGTGGGTGCTGCCCCCGCTTGTCCTCATGCTGCTCATATATGCAGAGATCTTCTACATGATCCACAAACAGCTTAATAAGAAAGTATCGGCCAGCCAGACTGACCCCAGCCGTTATTACGGCAAAGAGTTGAAACTGGCCAAATCTCTAGCTCTGGTACTGTTTTTGTTTGCTATTAGTTGGCTGCCGCTGCACATCCTGAACTGCATCACTCTCTTCAGCCCAAAATTTGATAAAAAGATCCTCATCTACATCGCCATCTTGCTTAGTCACGGCAACTCGGCCGTCAACCCCGTCGTGTACGCCTTCCGCATTAAGAAGTTCCGCAATGCTTTCCTGAAGATCTGGAAGCAGTACTTCTGCTGCAGGGAAGTGTCCCATCAGGTCGATCGAGCCAGCCAGCGAAGGGAGAGCCAAGAGAGGAGAGTAAGACGCAACCTTGACCTTTGATCCCACACTGGAACCCTGGGGTACTCAACTGCCTAGTAGGCGGTCTTCTATGGTGATTATTTTTGGTGGACTTCTTCATGGGAATGGAGTGTGGGTGAGCTGCTTTCAGTTTGTCAGCATCTAGGCCAGTGACCCTATGATGTTTTGACCTCTCACTATAAAATAATATTCAGTTTTTCAAGCTAACGTTGAGACCAAACATCAGCTGAGGCATTTGCCCAAAATATTCACTATAGTCACATAGTCGACGGTGTGGTGAATGTAGCGCACCATCCATGAGGGTCCATCAAAGATAAGAAAACTTCCCATTTTGGTGGGACCGTCGCACAGTCCAAATGGCACTCATTTGCGGCAAGCACTGGTTTTAATGAGACTCGAAAGCCTTACTACAACTACTGTGAAGTGCTTGTCAGGACAGGCATTGACTAGACGAGGTGTCAGAGCCACCTGTCCTACATTTTATCATGTATTTCTTTTGAATGAATGGCATTGCAGTATTAAGAGTCATATCTTTTATGAGTCTGAACTAGGTCTTCTTGTGGAAGGACACGGAGAACACGATTTGATGAAGTAACGTTTTCAATTGACGAATCCATCTCCTTGGAAGGTGAATTGTTTTATTAGAGTGACGAATTGCAATTCATCACTCTCCATAATCATAAACTGATAAAAATGCAGTCAGGACGATTGCTTCCTTTGCCTTAAACGGAACTTTGATCTGCTTGATCCGTTCCTTTGCTGCTTGGAATGAGAATTTCCGTCATGTTTTTATTTTATGTAATGTTTATTACTATTTGTTCCCAGAAAAAAAGTTTACTCATCTCATTTGTATTACAGCTGTGGCTGAAGTAACCACTGGAAGATTAGAGTAGCTCCGCAATTATAATATTCTTTCGTATCTTCTTGTCTGCAAGTGTCCAAGTCTAACAGCTACCTTTTATGATGTATTGGAAGCGCACCATATAGTAACATCTTGCTTGGTTATCTGTCCGGGGCACGGTTATGAGCATAATGTGCTAAACTGTAGACCAAACAGGTGTGGAACAATGGACGAGAACGAACCATGAATAAACCTAGTTTGAACAATACTGACAAAGACCTGGTATTGTTTTTATGGTCAACAAAGAACCCATACTGTGATGCTAAGCTTGCAAGGTACTACACTGCTAGAAAGTTTGTGAACACTTTATCAATTTGTGAATTACATCATAAATGTGACCTTAAATATGAGCAGATTTTCATTTAGATATAAATTGAGCCCAAATAAACAACACAGAAAGTACATAGTTTTTCATCTATAGAACAAAGTGATCCAGCACTAAATATCTTTGTTGGCAAAAGTATATGAAGCTCTAGAATTATTAGTTTGTTACAGGCAATAATGTGGGTCAGGATGTTCAGTCAGTTAGATGACAATCAAGTGTGAAAGTTGCAGATCCTACCCTATTTAAAAACATCTTCACCGTCAAAGTCCGGTCTTTACCACACACATATGTTAGTGAATTCCCAGGTCTCAGTCAGATGAGATTTCTGAGGACTGCAGGAAAGTACTTGCCAATGCTCATTAAGCTGGAAGAGGTTCCAAACCTGATTGGACTTCACCGATTCACTGTCAGGCAGTTACTGTATAAACAGAGAAAATTCAATAGTGTTGCTGCCCTTCACAAGAGGGGTCATCCGACAAAAATGACTCGTAGAGTATCTTGGGAGATCACAAGAAACCTCTGGGTTACATCTAAGGATCTGCCGGACTCTTTTACACTGGGCTAGTGTCCATTAATCCATAATCGGATGAACACTTTAACAAGAATAAACATGTTGGCAAAACTGAACGCTACACTCTTTATCACCTGTGAAGCATGGTGGTGGCAGTATCACGGTTTGGTATTGTTTTGCTGCTATTGGATTAAAGCAGAAGAAATGTAGCATTTTGGAATAGTTGAGTCAACGTCCAGACTTTAATCAAATAGAAATGTTGAGGCAGATGGTTTCCATGCAGGAAAGCACACCAGCATAACTGAGTTAGTAAGTAGGAATGGGGGGGGTCACACCAGGTTCTGAAAATCCATTGAATGCTGGATTAATTGGTTCAACAAGTAGATGAAAAATTATATGCTTTTTATGTTATTCATGTAATTGGGTTATGAGTTAAATGAAGATCTGATCATAGTTTAGGTCACATTTATGCCGAAATTTACCAAATGAAAAATGGAAAGTTCACGAACTTTCATGCAGCACTGTACAGTGGTAACATCTTCAAAGAACATTGGAAAATGATATTATGCACAGCCAACACAATACAATAATCTGGGCCGGTCAAAAGTCATAAGCAGTAAAATTGATCATGTGTTCAGCTGTATGAGTGTACTTGCTAAACATACATAAGTACCTTTTTATATGTTTATTGGTTACCAAGACTGGATTGCTGTACTGCCCACCGAAGATAAAGAGCAGTGACGAAGCAGTAGGTTCTGTTGTTGTCAGCTAAAAGTACTTTGGGTATATAAGTGACATTCATATTGACATATATGAACTATATTCACTCACTGGCTGCTGTATTGGGTTGCATCCACATTAACTGTAGAGGCAACCCTTGTTAACCTTGTTTATTTTGTTTCCTACCTTTAAGTGCAAATTATTCATTTCACTTGCAAAAACATATATTTAACAAGTATCCAAAAGCCTTCAGTATTTAATTACCACTATTACTACTATTAAACATCTACTGCCACTTTAACGTTTCCATCCTTCCAATCTTAAAACCAACGAGTTACAGCTGCGGCCTTCCAACAAGAGCTGTTCCCAAAGGAGACATAATGTTCCTCTTCAAACAGACTAATATTCACACAAGTAACCACCCCAACACACCCTACTGCCTCACAAATCTCTTTCTCATCTGCTTCTAAAATGGCGAAAGGGGTTATTTCTGAGGCTACTACATAATGCACATGTATGAGAAAGAGAAAAGTCAAAGGAATAAAAGTGAAAGTAAAAAATCAACTTCTAAAACTGGACTATAGAAAGAATACTTAAAGATAAAGAGAAAATGGGAGTCCTAAAAAAACCTGGTAGAGCACCAAAACTGTCACCATAAATATCCTCAGGTGTTTCTGTCCACCCAATTCAATGGCATGGGTCTGAAAGGATGTGTAGCTGTCAAGAGTTACTTTTTTTCAAAAA
>CM067494.1:21698037-21728131 GCA_034552555.1 Semaprochilodus insignis
TAGTAAATGTTATTAAATGTTAATATTATATTCACATGTGCTTTACCAATTCAAGAATACACTGTCACAGTGCCGTGTCACAAAAGTAAAGTCTATTTTTTTTTTTGCCAGCTAGAAATTCATTATGTGCCGCACCTACGTCAACTAGGTCAACAGTGAGCAAGTGACAAACCCGGTCCAGTTAATTGCAGGGCAGGTTTAGAGACTGGAAATTAGGAGGAAGTGGCTGGGACTGAGCAATGACTCAGGTGTTTTGAGTTCCACAGAATGTACTTTGAAGTGCCAGCATTTTCAGTGGTACTTTTCTTTCAGTTTCATTTTACAAGAAGTCCATGTCCACATAATGAATAAAATAAAAAAAAAAAACCAAAAAAAACAAATGGAGCCTATAAATATACTGACTTATTTCTAAATTACTTTGAATGACCACAGTGAATAAAAAGGTGCTACTTAAATCTGCCTTGCCCGTATTTTACTGGTGTAAAATTCAACAAAATAATTGTGTTAAAATACGCGTTTCCTGTGAGGATGTGTTATTTTGACAGCACATCAACTAAACATGTTATTTGACCACAAGTGCAGCAAAAATACATTTTTTCTCAAAACTATTCCAAAACAATGACTCAGCTATTAAGCAGTGTACACACACAACCATTGTTATGCAACAGCTTCCCGCAATGTAGCTTTTAGAGACGCCTGGTTTCTTTCACCACCTCTGTGAACAAAGTTTTCAAGAAAAAAACATTTCGCCTCAAACCACTCTGAATGTGGCCTTGGTTTACATCTAACCAATTAATTAAAGCAGAGGTTTTGAAAAATCTGTGAAATCCCACTTTAACTATCTTACTTTTGTACTTTACTACGTTGTGGCCACGTATTACTCTACCCCCACACACTGATTACAACAGCATTTTCAAGAATAATGCATAAGATTTGTTGTAATGTCCTTAATAAAAGACAAAAAAAAGTGCAGAAGTTTTGTTTGAAACAAGAAGTGCAAAATGAAAAATACCTAATTTGTTCTCTTTTAAATAAAAGTGTGAATAAATGTTCAATGCTAAACTTCACTTTTGTCTTCCTGATCAGTAAAAATCCGTAATGAGCAGATTTTTACGTTGCTGCTCTAGCCTTCTTCACCCACTACTACAATTTAAATGATGTCACAAGTGCTGGTTGTGGTAAAGGGAGGTAAAGAAACATGTCCGTGGTGTATAGATTGTAAGGACTTTAAAAGTATGTTATAAAAACACTAGATCACACACACACACCATCACCTATTGGCAAGACACTCACTTAATGTTTGCTTGACAGTCTAAAATAGAACAGCATTTTGGATATCATAGTTTTATGATTTCATCTTTCGCTCCATGCTGAAATTCCTGAGAAAGGTGTGCCTCTTCCAATTCAACAGTTCAGGTAATCCTAGAGTTCAATCAGACACAGGAATGAGAGGCCATCTCCTAAAAAGGAAAGGAAAAATGTATGGTTTACCTCCTGTATGTCTACGAAAAGCAAAAGTAAACATTCTCAAAGCAAATCAGCATATACACTCATTTTCAAAGCTCAACTGTGATGCTAGTTTTTAATAATTGAATAAATACTGTTAAATTAACATGTGCTTTACCAGCTGAAAACATACAGTATCGCAGTTCCTTATTACAAAAGACAAGACTCTTTTTTTGCCAGTTAGAAATCATGATATGCTGCGCTTACGCCAACTAGGTCAACAGTGAGCAAGTGACAAACCCAGTCCGATTTTATTGCAGGGCAGGTTTGGTCAGTGTAAATTTGGAGGAAGTGCCTGGGGTTGACAGAGGCCTCAGATATTTGAGATGCTACAGAATGTGTTGCGTAGTGCCTGCAAGGGTAGCTAATAAATCAATTACATTTTCAGTTGTATTTTTCTTTCATTTTCATTTCTCAAGAAGTAGCCATTATCCTCCAGTGGTGGCGTTCCTTTAACACCTTGAGGAGAATTAAATGGCCCACCTACATGAAGTTTCAATACTCCAAAAAAAAAAAAAAAAAAAAAGACTAACCCAGCCTCCCTGCTGAATGATCCAAGAAGCCAGCCGGGTGTTGATGAAGCTGGACACAGCATCTTGAATGACATTGGTCATGTCTGGGCAATTGTTCTTCATATAAACAGCCAGTGTGATTGTGGCCTTCAGGAGCTGCTTCTCAGGGGCAACCTCTGCTCTCTCTGCCACCCACATCTTGCTCAGGTTTTCCACACTATTACTGAAAGTAGTCTTCACCTGAAACCAAAGTGTGAACCAGTTAACATCACTTCACTCTGGGAATTCCATAGATTTCTCAAAAATAGTGTTCTAGAAAGATTTACTGTGTCAATGCTGTTCACAAAGGTGATGAGAACCAGATGCCTCAGAAAGCTACCTCACTCAGAGTTATTACATGAAATGGCAATTAGAACGCTGCCCAAGGTCCAAAGGTGATAGTTTTGTGAAAAGCTTTCGTCCTAAAACTTTGTTTTCATTCCTGGTGGAGAGGTACTTGCAGAACTTTATAAGGCAAAATAGACCCAAACAGTTAAAAACTTGTATTTTCAGATTTACCACTATTTACCATCATCAGTATTTAATATACAAGATGCGCAAGTTCATTTTGGACAGTAAATCAAATGTTTATATGTCCCTTGTGGACATGGTGACCCCTGGTTCTCATCACTACCACTGTAACAAAGAGTTGGTGAGTTTCTCTACAATGTATCATTGTTTTAAGAAACTTAAGGCCTCCGTATAGTAATTTGTGGGCTCTATATAGTAACTTCTGCCCACAACAGAGTAACATGTGGACTCAATATAGTAGCTCCTGGCCTCTGTATAGTAATATAGTAAAATAGTAATTTACTGTATGTCCTCAATTTAGTCATTTATGGCCTATAGTCATTTACTGCAAGTCCTCAATACATCAACTCACAGCCAAATTACATCAAATCACAGCCTCAATACATTAACTTGTGGCCTCAGTATAGTCATTTGTGACCTCAATATATTAACTTGTGGCCTCAGCATAGTCATTTTTGGCCTCAATATATTGTACTTGTGGCCTCAACATAATAATTCGTGGCCATAATATAGTAACTCATAGAATCTGTATAGTAATTTATGGACTCACTATAGTAACGAGGTTGTATTAGTCCAATATATGGCTCTGTATATACTAAAGAATGATTTTTCTGTGTTTTTGCTTTTTCGGTGTGTTTGCTTTGTAGTTCTTTTAGATGTACACATTTGACAAAAGTGTTTAGGAAAACTCTAATAACTGTAAAAAGGGTGTTCGTGGTCTGGCGGTGGGCGTGTTGAACTGAGAGAACGTGGCGTGTACATACCGAGAAAAGATGAACTGATTAAGAACAGCTGAGGGATTACTTTACCTGGTCACTTGTGGCTGCCCTGACATCTTTCATGAGCGGCTGAATCACAGTCTCGTCATAGTGGTCCCCCAGCTCTCTGAGTTTAGAGGCTATCTTCACTGCGTCGAATCCATCTGACAAAGGCAAACCAACCAACCAACCACACAACCAGCGGAAACAAAGCACACGTGAATTCAGAAGCAGCTCTGCTCTACACTAATCTCCATAAGTGAAACTAAAAGCAGGCAAAAGTATGTCAAACCTTTATCATATGTAGCACTTTGCCCTGAAGAAATGTCTGTTATATACTGAGAAATGTACTTTATAATACGGCTACTAGACTTATTGGCTTACTGATACTCAGTGAATGAATTAGTTAGCTACTGGCTAGAAAGCGGTTAGCTGACAAATGGAAGCTGTTTTGTTTGAAAGTTAAGGCTAGGAAAGACTTTGGGTCGCTCTAAAAATACTTTCCCAACGAAACACGGACACTCCTAGCTCATTCCAATTCCCCATTCCTCCTTAGCCTAAATGGTGCAGCAGCTAAGTTACATTCTGGCGGCAGAATAAAACTGCTGCGTCATTTAAGGTGGAACGGGGATTTCGAATAAGAGGCTGGCGAACAGAAAGCCAGCTGTGTTTGTTATTACAAAAACACTTTCTTTAAACGCTACTTACCTCCAGGGCCATCGGATTCAATCTCGGGATCCCTGTCACAGGGAAAAAACAGACAGTGTACAATTGCATCGGTCTGTTGTTGGAAATCTTGTGGGGCCATCACTGACAATCCGGAGCAGAAGCTTCTCTCGCCCTGTCGGAGAGAGACGCCTGAGCCTTGTGAAGGAAAGGGGATTTATTATCGTTATTAGGAGCAGCAGTGTCTGCGCTTTACCTAGAAAATGTGTTTCTCGGTTTGTGACAGACTGCGACGTCATTTCCGCGTTGTTTTTGATCACGTGACTAAACAGCAAACTTGCCCGTCCGTTGCTTTAGTGTTTCTCAACCCTGGTCCTGGAGACACCCTGCCCTGCACATTTTGATGCTTTCCCTGTTCCCAACACACCTATCAGCTCATTAACAAAACGTGTGTTAAACCAGGGAATCCACTGAAATGCGCAGGGCAGGGTGCCTCCAGGACCAGGGTTTATTGGTTCCCGCCCAACAGCGCTGTTGCTATGCCGTGTTTCAAGCGTTGTCTCCAGATGGCCAGCAGAGGGCGCTGCTGCAGCAGAAATAAAGTGAGAGGGGGGAACGCCACACCCTTATGATGGAGCAATAACAGGATTAGTGGTTTTTTTTTTTTTATATAATGGTGAAGACTTGAAAGTTTCAAAATGACGTCTAAAAATAGTGTTCTGGAGGCCACAGTTCAGTGATTTTCCTTCTCAAACACACCTCGTCCAATTCATCTGTTAATTACCAGGTTAGGACAAGTAAATCTCCAAACCGTGCTGTTCCCCCGGATCTGATTTGCCCGTCTCTGATGTAGGGTTCTGTCTACTGTTCTCTTTGGTGACTGGTTTCGGTTTAATACCGAAGAACTGAAACCAGATTTCAGGGAGCAGGAGAAAGTGCAGAACCCCATCAGCATCAGTGGCGCCACTGTAGAAAGGGGTCAGCTGCTTCAAGTTCCTCGGTTGTCACATCACAGAGGAACTTATATGGACTGAACACACCACACAAGTGGTGAGGAAGGCACAACGGCGGCTCTTCTACCGCAGAGGGCTTAGGAGGTTTGGTACTGAGGAGAGCATTTTACTGGCCCCATCACCACCTGGTATGGGAGCTGCATTGTTGCCCAGCAGAAAGCTCTGCAGAGGGTGGTGCGGACAGCTCAGTACATCACGGGGGTTCAGCTCCCACACCTCCTCAGCCACTATCTGAGGAGGATCAGGAGCATTCTAAAGGGCTCCACCCACCCAAGCAGGGGTCTGTTCCCACAGCTGCAGGGGGTACAGAAGCGTAAAGTCCAGAACCAGACGGTTTGGAGACAACATCCTTCCCCGGGGTGTCAGGCTGCTAAACAGTGTTTCTGTCATTACATCGCTCACTTGAATCATCATGATGATCTCCATGAACAGACTCATTCTTCTCACTTCATACTGCAACTTCAAATCTAGCACATCCAAGCCTGCACATATAGATCGACATCTTCTACATCTTCTATTTATATCTTGCATAATCTGGAATATATATTCTATATATATAATATTCTACCCCCTCTATACCCTGCATTATCTATTTCAGACTCACCAAACTGCAGATATGGTAATGTGTACATCATAAAGCTTTTACTATTGTACCTTTCTACTACTGTTATAAAAACTGTAGATTTGGAAAAACTGAAATACTGGTATATGTGTGTGTGTGTGTGTGTGTATATATATATATACATATATACACACACACACACACATATATATACAAATGTTACACAAATGTTTCATACTTTTGTTCTTTCATCCTGTGTCTCACTTCTTGCTACTATTATTTACAGAAATCCTATCCAGGATTGTTCTGCTGTAGTCTTCCTTTCCCTGCGGTAAGTGAGTGCTGACAGATTAGGGTTGCAACTATTTATTTATTCATTCATTCATTCATTTATATTATAACTGGCTATTGATCTATTAATCATTAGATTAATTTGATTCATTTAGAACGTATTAATAATATAACATTCATGCCTTCTGCTGTTGTACTGCGCAGGTGACCAGTGAACTCTTCTTTTATGGTACAATGATACAACAGAAACTGTAAAAAAAACAACATTTGTAATATATAATGCAGTGGTTCCAAAACCTGGTCCTGAGGCACACCTTGTCCAGCACATTTTAGTGTTTTCCCCACTCTCAACACACCCGATCCAATTAATCATCTCATTAACAAGCTCTCACTAAGTTGAAGTGGTATTCTAGGATCAGAGTTGGGAACCAATGCTGTAGTGTATCACAATCTGTTGGCATGGCTGTGTTTTTTATCATTTAATATGTATTGACTATTCACTGGATCCTGTGATAAATACCCAAGTACATTGATTGTCCTTCTCTCCCTCTATTTCACACGGGCTTCCTCTGAATCACATGAGCGATGTGGCAATGTGGTCAAACACACATGTGGTCAAAGTCATGTGTGACTGAAACGTACATGATAGTGTGCAGTACCTCCATGACCACGAATAACAGCTGTGATTTGATTTGGCATGGACTGGACAATTTTCTGGATGTAGGCAGCATCAATGTTCAGACACTTATGGATGAATTTCCTGTAGACTGGGATTTTTTGCCATACACCTGCAGATTTAGCTACTTCCTTCACACTATGGCCTTTGGCACGGCCATAAGTTTGGCTAAAACGGTCACTCGTTCATCTGCTTTGTGACCCATTTTTCACACATGGAGCGAAACATTCACTGCAGTGTACCACCTCTTCTCAATCTCTGAATCCTGTCACTCACACCCCACAGATATTTACAGCCACATCATTCTCTTGCACATCATCTGCAGGAGTTCTTCTGTTTTCACAGAGAGCTGGTCTTAGAAGAGGCCGTTCACCTGCACTCACCTGTTGGCCAACTGGTTTGGGGTGACAGGTTTTCTCAAGTATCAAAGACTTCAAAATATGTTGCGAGAGACCTGTTACTCCACATCGGTTGACCAACAGAGAGTTGCAGATTAACACTCTCCTGTAAGACCCTATGTGCCCCCTATGTAAATAAGCAATAGAGCAATTCCAGAGGTATAAAATATATCAGCAAAATCATTCACTCACTCACTCACTCACTCACTCACTTACTCACTCCCTCACCTTCTAAACCACTTTATTCTTCTGCATCGCGGGGTGTGCTGGAAGGGCATAAGGGAAGAAACACACTGGTCAGGCCGCTAATCCATCGCAGGCAGACACACGAACATGCACATTCACACACAGTCACACATAGCATTTCCAATTCATCTGGCAGCATGGACAGCCTTTGGACTGTTGGAGGAAACTGAAGCAACCCAGAGGAGACCCACACAGACATGGAGAGAACATGCAAACTCCACACAGAATGAACCCTAGACACCCCAGCTGGGAAATCAGGCCCTTTTTGCTGTGAGGCAACAGCGCTACTTGCTGCCCATCAGCAAAACCAGCAAAGAGAAAAAAAAGAGCAATATATTTGTTAAAATGAGTGAAAATGAGTTTCAATTTTCCTGGGAAATTAAGTTTGATTTAACTCTTATTATATATACAACATATTTTCTGCTTAACATTTTGCTTTTAGACCGTATTATTTTATATGAAACATTTGGCACAAAATTAATTCCATAGTTCTTACCGGTGAAAAGAAAATTCCACTGATTTTTCAAGCATTTTTCCACCTTTGGGATGTAAATAAAGTCATCCAGTACATATTGGTTGTAAATAACGCATTGTAGAGAAACCTACAGACTCTTTTCTTTACAGTGGTGATGATTGGAACCAGGGGTGAGGAGTGAACCTACACATGTCTTCTAAGTTTCCATATGTGATGTTGATGATGGTACGATACTGATGAAACTAAAAAAAATTAAATCTTTAAAAAAATATGTTTTAGGCCGAGAGAGATCAACATCAATCAGTGCATTTAAAACCATTTCACTTAATACCTTTAGCTTTTAGAGGCATCAGATGCCAGTTTCACTTTTCTCTGGAGTCATTGTTCATGAAAACATGAGGGCTGTTGCAGGTGAGATCACATGGATCAGTAACTCGGGTACAGTGCATCTTATCATTGCATCATCCAGGGTGCAGGCTAATGGGCCCTTACAGTTATCGATCCAGTGGTTCCATAAGTGTAGTATAGGCATGCACAGTATTTCAGAAGATGCAAATGAGCCGTCCAACAATCGCAGTCCATTACAATGACCGGTGACCAATCACAGTTCCAGATGACCATTTCTGTGGGTGCTCAGATCACATGATCAATAAACTGGTAAAAATATGCAGGCCAGTCTTAACAATTTTACATTATTGATTGACCAGTTCATTTGCAATGCATTGCAAGATGCATCCCAATCACAACACACAGCAATATCACCGCAATACCGTTATTTTGTCCATATCATCCAGCCCTAGTCCGCTGTGACACAGGAATTGAGTAAGCCACAAGCCAGCAGCATCCCTGTCCCTCCTCAGTCTGCCCTGCATCCTTATGAGAGCAGGTTTCTAATTGTGCAGAGGAGGCCGTCAGGCGGCTGATCTCAAAGCTGATTTGAGGCAGTGACAGCTGCTCGAGTCCCTCAGGTGGGCCAAATCATTCTCAGCAAAGGCTCTCATTAAAAGTGTGCATGAGACAAAGAAAGCAGGTGAAAAAAAAGCAGAGAAATACAGAGAGATGACGGTCCTTTTGTGAACTCGCTGTTCCCAGGTGCCACTCATAAATAACACATGCAAAAGTTGAGCCCTCCGAATGATGTTGCAATCGCTAATTATGAATCTGCGACTAATTGTCCACCGAATAATTTCAAAAACACCATCCACAAGAGCATTTCACGTTCACACACGAGCTTAATTACTCATTTCCCTTCAGTCTTCTTGGTTCGGAATATTTTTGGTGCCAATTCCATTGGCATCAGAGGGGTACCTTTTTTTGCATGCAAAACAAGGTGAATCACATTGAGCTGGCTGTTCAGCTGGATACTGAATGTGCCTTGACTCCTTTAAATATAATATTAAATAGATGTCCCAGAAGCCTTAGTGTAGCCTTAATGTATACAATATAGCTATTTGGCAGGGTGGACTAGGATAAAAAACTAGCTCTGGTCTTTAGTCCAGACCTGTCCTCCACAATGGGCTGAACAGCATCTTAATACCCCCCTGCACTGTATATTAAATGGTCACTCTACACACGTTACAAAATGTAATAATAATGTTTTGTGGATGGATGAGACCAAAATAGAACTGTTTGACTGAGCATGAGTGAGAAGCATTATACCTGGAGAAAGGAAAACACTATATTCCAGCACAGATTAGAATCTATGAAACATGGTGCTGGTAGTATCATGGTTTGGGTCTGTTTAGCTGGATCTGGCAGCTTGCCATCATTGATGGAACAATGAATTCTGAATTATGCAGTGAATGCTATGTTTATATATATTATATATTTGTTTTTGAACAATGTGTTTGCTATTTTGTGAACTTTATTACTATATATGCTATGCTAATAGACAATGCAATCCATTTAAATAGACTGCTCCACTTTACCACAGTTCCTCCCAGTCTGATGATGTCCAAGTATTACACTCACTGATCCTGAACTTTAAAATTAAGTACATTAAGTGTTAGTAAGTGTTAATGAGTCCTCCAGTTCAGATGTGTTGTCAATTTACATGTTGTCTAAAACTGTACAGAAGTAGAAGCTACCGATTTACTGCACTTTGTTCTCATTTATTCTTTTAGACTAACAGGGCCAGAAATGATCTTGTAAGAACATCCATGTGAAAGTTTGGGCTAAACCAGAGACATTATAAATAAGGAAAACAGTCACTAGTTGAAATATGTAAGCCCTACATGGCGTCTGTTTACAAAGAACGTCCTGCCTTCACGAAAAGAGCCTGTCAGCTTGCTGGTTACACCACAAGCAGGGAGGGGCTGACAATTTTGCAAGCACAGGTCTCTGCAAAACACAGTGAGTGGGTGTATTTCAACCATCCAATTATAGTGGTGTGGATGTTTTTCCATTCAGTCACAGTTAAGGTTAGGGTTACTGGCCCAAACGGTTGAAAAATGGCCACTTCTGTTCTACAAAGATTTCTTACACCAGTATTGTGGTGCATCCCCCTTGGTGTGGCAGTCTAATGCAAGCGCAGTGGCTAGAACAAGCCAAACAATCATGTTTTTTGGGGGGGTTACTGAGCCAAATGCTACAAACAATTTATCTACCTGACCTGCTGCTGTTTCTACATTTACACTATTTTTGCTCTCTAGATGACCACTCCTGTCACTGTGGCTCCTAGAAATAATATTTTTATTAACAATATATCATATTGATATATTGATATTGTCTTTACTATCTTTACTATCTCTGTTAGTGCAATAATACATGAGCTGCTCTGGTTAATGTCTTGTACATGCTCATTTATGTATGTAAACGTATCTCTCTTGTTGTCTTATTTTTTTGATCTCTTAATATGGTTTAAGCTCAGTATCCACCAATGATGCTCCTGAATATGCCTAGTACATTATATACTGCACATGTACCCTTTTTACTTCTATAACCTATAACCCCTGCTCTAATTATTCTGATTAATGTATGTACATACTTCTTACTACATACCTCATATATCCACAGACCCTGTTCACTTTCATTGTCTGTTATTAATAGAAAGACAACCCATGTAACCCTTTCTCTATTTATTCCAATAATGTATGCCATCCCTTGTGCAATATGCATAGTACTGAGACACTGGAATTTCCTTTGGGATCAATAAAGTGTTATCTTACGAAGTAAAGTCAGGTACAGCGATAAAGCCATCATTCGCATGTCTCACAATATCAAACCTACCCACTATGTTTCATTTCTGTCGACTGATTCCATCTGGGTGCAACTATTTGTGCGACTGTTCTTTTGATGATGAGGGTATGTTTTTGAAACAGTAATTTGCCCTGTAGTTTAGAATATTTTGATCCCCGGTGAGTGAGTTTTTAGTCTGGTCTTGAATTGTCGGTAATAACTGCCCAACGTTGCGAAGATTACTGCTAAGTGAAAAGACTGTCTTCTGTATGAACTTGGCTAAATGTGCTTTAGAGCTTTGACTTCTAAATTCTAAGGCTGGGAACAAACAAAGTGAAATTTTTAAACCAACCCAACAAATTGCGTAGGTGGCGCTCAAAGTAGATGGACAACAACATGGTGAAAATGAACTCCACCACTCGCAAGGAAAAGTACTTGAGCTTTAGGGCTGAGGCTAGTCCTGAACGTTGATTTACCAGTGGCCATTCGCAGTTCACACTAGGTTTTCCAGACACATTCGTTTTGAAGACTGAATGCTAGCTAATTGCGCTAGCTAGCTTGTTTTACTTGTTATTCATTATTCTGGATTTTTCAAGAGTATGGACAAGAAGAATTCAGGGGTGATTTTAGAGGCAGCATACTCTTTTTCAAGTTTTTCCCGGATTTGTATTCTTGTGACAAGATCACGTCTTGAATCTCCTAGACCAGTGGTTCCCAAGCTTGGTCCTGGAGGACCCCCTGTCCTGCACATTTTTGTTTTCCTGCCATAACATGTCCACTTCCACTCAGGAAGGGCTTGTTAATTAGTGGATTCATTGGACCTGGTGTACTGGGAGCAGGGAAGACACTAAAATGTGCTGAGTTGAGAACACTGCATTTAGACAAGCATTTACTATGTGCCTGGACAGAATACCATCCTGCAGAGTTTAGTTCCCGCACTAAACTAATGCACATGACTTTGATTGTTACAATATGTCTGGACTAAGACAGAATAATAGGCACTTTCGAACAGAAGTCAAAGAAAGAACTACCAATATTATACTCGTTATCAAGAGAATAGTTGTACAAGTAGTTGCACCCAGAAGGAATCAACCAACAGGAATGAAACTTGGTGGGTAGGTTTGACATGATTGCGGATATTCATCGAGCAGTGATGCCCTCCATGAGTCATCCTGTTAGTGCCAGCACCATTGACAGACGGCTGCCCGACTAAAAACTACATGAATGCAGACCGTTACAATGACTGCCCTTAACACCATGTCAACGTTGCCAAAGACTGCAATGGTGTCATGCCAGACAGTGACTCAGAATGGCAGTGCGTCATCTTCAGTGACGATTCACGCTTTTGTCTTGGTGGAGACGACCAACGAATCCGTGTGTGGAGGCACCGTGGTCGGTGCCAAGATGACTGTTTTGTTGTCACGCATCACATGTCCAGAAGGTTTCACTCCACCTCCAACCCTACTGCAAAATCTGCAGGAACTGTGTGAGAATATTCAAGCTGCATGGGATGGATTATCACAGGAGTTATTACATTAGGAACCTCTACAACAAACAACAATGCCGAGACGTCTGGCATATTGCCCGATGCTAAACTGAGAGACATTACTTCTGTATGTGTAGCTCAATAAATATTGCCCATATCAGTCAAAATTTAACATCATTTATTGTTCCTGGTAACCTTTATCTTCCTTCCCAATAGCACTGCAATCCCACACTTCCTTCTGAGTGCAACTATCACTTAGTTACTCCCATTATATGTGATGACAGTCTCAAACTGCATAATTTGGCTTTTAATTTTGTACCAGCATTTGAAATGAGTTATGGAGTCAAGGTTGTTTTGTTATGTTGTGGATGTGAATTCAATCCAAACTATGTTAAGCAGTTTGTTCTCAGTTTGTTCATTTTAGCACATCGACACTTGGTACATTGGTACATTTCCAAGTTATCTTTTTTAATTAACGAGGCTCACTAAAACAGAAAGCTGGAAAAGAAATTTCATTCGCCGTTATCCCATAATGGGGGCAGATCATTATCAATTTCTTGGAACGTCGCCTTTGCTTCCCAAGGACTGCTGTGTAATTTCGGCCCGTTCATTAGCTGTCAGCTGGAGTTGAGTGTGTCACACAGCAGTTGCTCAGAGCAAACCGCAGGCTGTTTGTGGTCAGACTACTCAGAAGTCAGAGGTCAGCTATTAAATGTGATAGTGTGGGTCTGAGAGTGCTTTACAATGTGCCATTTACACTTTCAGGCCATGGCTGTGGCATTGTGAGATTCACTAGAAAAGAATGTGCACATTTGTGGCCAGACTTTAGGAGTACTGAGGAGTGCAGCATTGAGGTTAACCTTCAGAAGTTACTATACATATAAAATTGCTTTGTGCTTTTTGATTGATTGTTTATCATTCAATAGCTTATATCATTCATAGCTTATTGAAAGACATGGAAACATTCTACTTTCAGTTATTTTCACATATGTGGTCACTATTAGAAGTGGTGTTATTGTATTATGATTTTTTGGAATTTGACCACTTGTTATTGTTGTGAACAGTACACTATGTTGCCAAAAGTATTTGCTTTCACACGCATATGAAGTATGTCTGCTTTCACATGCATATGAAGTTGAGTGTCTTCCCATTCTTAATCTATAGGGTTTAATATAATGTCGCCCCACCCTTTGCAGCTATAACAGCTTCAACTCTTCTGGACAGGCTTTCCACAAGGTTTAGGAATGTGTTTATGGGAATTTTTTGACCATTCTTTCAGAAGCGGATTTGTGAGGTCAGACACTGATGTTGGATGAGAAGGCTTGGCTCGCAGTCTCTGCTCTAATTCAGCCCAAAGGTGTTCAATCAGGTTGAGGTCAGGACTCTGTGCTGGCCAGTCAAGTTCTTCCACACCAAACTCGCTCATCCATGTCTTTATGGACCTTGCTTTGTGCACTGGTGCATAGTCATGTTGGAACAGGAGGGGGGCATCCCCAAACTGTTCCCACAAAGTTGAGGGCATGAAAATCTCCATGGATTTTTTGTCCAGAATCTCTTGGTCTGCTGAAGCAGTAAGAGTTCCTTTCACTGGAACTAAGGGGCTGAGCCCAACTCCTGAAAAACAACCCCACAACATAATCCCCCCTCCACCAAACTTTACACTTGGCACAATGCAGTCAGACAAGTACCATTCCCCTGGCAACCGCCAAACCCAGACTCATCCATCGGATTACCAGACGGAGGAGTGTGATTCAGCACTCCAGAGAACATGTCTCCACTGCTCGAGAGTCCAGTGGCGGCTTGTTTTACACCACTGCTTTCGACGCTTTGCAATGTGCTTGGAGATGTAAGGCTTGGATGCAGCTGCTCAGCTATGGAAACCCATTCCATGAAGCTCTCTACGCACTGTTCTTGAGCTAATCTGAAGCCCACATGAAGTTTGGACATCTGTAGCGATTGTCCCTGCAGAAAGTTGCCGACCTCTGCGCACTCTGTGCCTCAGCATCTGCTGACCCCGCTTTGTCATTTTACGTGGCCTACCACTTCGTGGCTAATTTGTCGTTCTCAATCGCTGCCACTTTGTCATAATACCACTGACACTTGACTGTGGAATATTTAGTAGTGAGGAAATTTCATGGCTGGACTCGCACAGGTGGCATCCTATCACGGTACCACGCTGGAATTTTCTGAGCTCCTGAGAGTGACCCATTCTTTCACTAATGTTTGTAGAAGCAGTCTGCGTGCCTAGGTGCTTAATTTCATACACCTGTGGCCATGGAAGTGATTGGAACACCTTTTATACACCTCTGGTCATGGAAGCGATTGGAACACATCAATGATTTGGATGGGTGAGTGAATACTTTTTGGCAATATAGTGTATATATAGTGTGTACTGTATATATTGTGGGAAAATTTAATGCTAATAGAAAAGCTGCAAAATTACTTGGAACATAAACCCTTTACATTAACTTCCATTGAAAGTTGTTGCCTTCTCTTGTAAACATACCATTACATGTTTATTGGACAGTGAGGATACAATCTAATGTCATTGCCTGGATGATCCGCTTGTGTAGTTATATATCAACAGTATAACAAGCTAATACAGAAGAACTGTGTGTTGATCATGTTTCATGTCAATTGAGCGTCAGACATTAAAGGATCATTTGTAAAAGAATTTGTAGTCTTTATTAATTTTCATTTAAGGCAATCCAATACAAAGCATTTCACAACCCACGGTTATGACAACAATCATGTACAATATATTTCATTTGAGGAAAAAATAAAACATGCCAGTAAAAATAATGCTAAAATAAACTGAGAAAAAACAACAAATGATTTCTGAACAAACGTGTATAGCTAGTAAAAGCATAAAAACAAACAATAACTGTGACATGCTATGCAGATGCCAGTTCAAAACAAAAAAATCACAGTTCGCTAAACCTGCTGTTATATTTGGCACTTACATGCACAATTAATCCGCGGAATCTCTACAGTATGTTACAGTGAATGTCCGTACATCTCCTTTCTGACAAGCTGAAGAAAATCAAATGTTGGGTTGAAATCAAAAGCTTTTGTCTCACACTTCAGGCAAAATAAAAAATAATAAAAGATTTTGAAATATAAGCATCATCTCAAAAGGGATCATATACAGATGTACAGTTGTTAAGGAATGACATCTTCATAATAAAGTGCTTCCTTAAGAGAAATCCTAATTAATAAAACCACACATTTCCAACGAAGACTGTAGGTCCATGCCACATAAATAGAGAGACAGAGAGTGAGAGAGTGAAAGAGATAGACATTTAGATAGCTAATCTTCCTGACTTCCATGTTTATCCGCACTGGGTTGATACTTTATTAGAAATACCTTTATTTTTGTAGCTACACTAATAGGCCAGTGGGTGCACTTTGCAGCTCATCTCTTAAAACCGAATCAGTGGGAATGGCCCTCCTCTGACCAGATTTGGATGGTGGACCATTCTCCATGCAAGTGTGTTCCACTAAGAGGTGGGTACAGTAGCCTAAATCAATTCTTAAGTAAAGGGTAAAATAATGACACAAGTGAAAGTGCCTTCATATAAAGCAGCTTGAGTAAAAGTGCAAAACTATCAGTTCAAAAAACTAATGAAGTACTGAGTAACAGAGAACTGGAAGTGGAACTTCTTAGTGAATCCAGCAACTATCAGCACAGGACCTGAAGTTTCTATGGCTCTATTTTTCTGTCTTTATTGGATATTTATTTATTGGGTATGTTTTCATCACTTGGGTCGAGGCAAATACATTTATTGAGACACGTCATGCATAATGGGAAAAAAAAAACTTAAAAAATCGGGGCTATAACATCTTTAGGTGGCTATTTGGAGGAATCAGCTATGTGCGTATCAAAAACATGCTTTTAACCGTGTTCTTGGAAATATTATATTATGCAGCACCCAGAAAGCACGGCATAACCTTGTTCTAGGCTTTCTAGTTATTGTTTTCATTCGCTCATACATGGCATTTTAATCGTAGAAAATGCTGAAAGGCTAAAAAACCTCTGGAACATCTTTTTAAGGCCCACTAAACTAATTCCTGGAATGTTTCTCTAGTAGAATAGATATGCATAGTTGAGCTCACTTGTCATCACTGGTGAGCTTGGAACCTTTTTATCATCCATTATATGTGTGCTACAGCAACAGAATCCACCTTTCTTGGAAGGCTATACTGTAGACGTTGGAACACTGCTGTTAGGATTGGATTGCTTTCAGAAATAAGAGCATTAGTGAGGTCAGGAACTGGTGTTGGATGCTTAGTTCTGGATCACAAAAGCCACTCCAGCTCATCCTTCATGGAGCTCTGACACTTCAGAGAATGCAGTTCCACTTCTTCCCAGCTCAGTGCTGATTAAATTGGTATACCTTAGAATAGCTGAATTCATTAGTACTGATTACTTTTGGACATGCCATGTTTCAGCTGACTGGCTAGCCGCTATAACAGAATGCTTTTATATGAAGGGTGTTAATAGTCCGAGGCCAAGTTTGTGTTATTGAATCATAACCTGAAATGCGTAATGTAATTTCAGAAAACTAATGCAGGACCATTAGTACATTGCGGATAAAACCACATGGACGCTGAATTTGAGAAAATTATGAAACGATACATGAACATACTACAAACGTAGAACACTGGCATATGCACCTTTCATTAAATCCACTGTAAGGTGCCAAAGGAACGAAAGAAAGGTGTGACATTTGCATTTACCTACACACAGTCAGATGTACAAAATCCAGAAAATGTGTTGTGGCTCGGAGAGACTTAATTGGACGGTCAAACCACAGAGATAACACAATTACGCTCTGCAGAATTTTGTGTTTTAATTATCCCACAATTAGCCATCTGCTTCATTGTTATGGTGACTCATCGTTGCAGGGTTATGAAAGCTCATCCGTATGGGTCACTGGAAATGTCACATCTAAATCGGCCATGACTCACTGGACCTGTCAAGAATCAAACACTGCCCTGCAAGCATTTTCGGGAACTGGGGTAAACCTCAGATCATCCTGGACCATACTTCAGTTTGACATACAGGCACGTCCATGCAGAATAAAAGCGGGAACATCTGGACGGCACTGGCAACATCTGGACAGCCTTGTTGGAATAAAAGCATTGATCACACATAACTGGAATCTGTTAGTCACAATGTTCAGGATGCCACTCGGCTGTTGTTATCCTTGGAGGACTGAAGAACATTGGGCTTAGAAATACTGGCAGTTATAATGACTGAAAGTCTTGGCCAGTGGAAAATGACAGACGTGACCACTTAGCACTGTTGACACGGTGGTGGCATGAGGAAGTTTATGTGTTTATTAACTTTGGGCTGTGAGAGGGTCTAATATCTTGAAAACTGTAACATTCACTGAGCATAGAATTCCCAATGCTTTTCACAGATGTGCTGTGTGGGTAATTACTCAAAATTTCCAATTAATTTTCACATTGTATGACTGTTTTATGAGGGCCTTGCACATATACCAGCGTTCAAGAAGTTTGGACTCACCTGTCATGCTAATAATTTCTGTTATTTTATACTATCATAGCGTATACAGTGTAAGTGGAGTACTTGTGTGAAAGGAGGCTGGGGCACACTTAGACTTCAACATATTCAGAACTGCCGAGCTGGAAAACAGAAGATATTTTGAGCCATTTTATTCAAAAAATGTTGTTAAATCATAGATAAAAATAGGCAATTATGCATCTATTTATAAATCATTAATGCGCCTCTAGACTAAGACAATTCAGGATGTTTGTTTTAACTTCATTATGGATGTTATACAGCTTTGTCAACCATTATGGAATCATCTACAGCACTGTTCATCACTCAGACACATCTAAAATTACTTCACTGTTTACAGCTTCCTGCTAATTAGTCTGTGAAATTACAGAGCAGTAGCATCATAAGAGGATTTTATACATCTTTCTGGTATGGGGTAACACGTTACAATATGGGTACATCTATTAATAGTACATAAGACAGTAATAAGCATTACAAAACACCTAGATAATGTTGCAACCATTAACTGCAATGATACAAATAGGAACCTACATTATTTAAAATAGGTATATTTCTGTTGTCTAATCTGCTCTTGGAGTATTCTTACCCTGCATGTTTGTGTTCCAACTAATCATGTATATATATTCTTTCATTCATCCATCAATCCATCTATCTATCCATCCATCCATCCATTAATTAATTAATTCCTCTTCTAAAATGCTTCTCCTTCTGGGTTGGAGGGTTGCTGGCACCTATCCCAGCTCACACACACACACACACACACACACACATATATATATATATATAAAATCATTATAATTTAATTTATTATATATTAATATATTATTCTTTTTTTAATTATTATGCACAAATGTTCTTTGTGATCCTTATTGTCTGATAAATATTAATGAATAATATTTATTAGTTCTCTATATGTCTATATATACTTGGTTTTTACATATTAAGTTGATATGCACTTGATAAACTCTTTGTGTTTTAACTTTGGTATATATTTAAGAGTTTAAGTAAACTCTTCAGTAAACTTAGTGTTTAATTCCTATTAACTTCTTACTGTCCCAACTGAGTCAGTTAATAACTAAAATCTAAATATAATCTCTAAAATAATGTTAGTCCTTAGTTCTATCATTAGTTAATGATTTATTGCTACATTGTTTAACTATATTGTAATGCTTATTACTGCCTTAAGTACTGCTAACAGATGCACCCGTATTGTAAAGTGTTACTGGTATATGTATACTCTTTATTGAAAAGACTGATCCCTAATTTTTACAATTAATTGAAAACATTGTGCCTAATTCAGCAAATATCTTCTTACGTTTTTCTTACATTAGTCCTTCCTTCCCAAGGAAGTTCTTAACCTGCAGAACTGTTTGCACCTTTGTGCTCTTGAGTGCTTGTAGATTCTGATCTTACCTAAGAACAAATCCCGAATAAGAAAACACTGATGAATGTCACAATCTTCCCGATAACTGCGTAGGTGGGTTTTAAGAAGAAATGTCTTCTTATGATTGTTTGGTGAATGGTGCACACTGATCTCAAACTTTTGAACTGAATTGTGCTTCCAACCCTTTGAACGCTTGTATATGTATAAGCAGAGAAAAGTTAAGCCTCTTGGCTCTTAGATCTTGGCTCCAATCCGCATGCTTTCGTGAACATGGATGGCTTCAGACAGACAAGAATCAAGATCAAATAAACATAAGATTTGAAAAGCAACATTTAACAAAGGTGGTGTGCAGAAATGCACAAACAAAGTCTGGATCTAAAATGAACACCATTGAGATAGGTATCTAAAAAACGTCACCTGAATGCACACACGCGCTAATACACCAACGCGGAGCAAAGTCGAAGGGTCAGAGCACGGCACACTTGTCCTGGTACATTGAGACGACCACAGACAGGCACGAGCTGAGACCACAAACATAGTCATCCTCCTCCTCTTCCTTCCTTCCTCCTCCTCATCGTCGCTTCTCAACTCATCGCCTCCAAAAAGAACTGAGAACAGTCACAGGCCAAGATTTATTCTTTTTTTTTTTTTTTGACAAAAACGACAAAATCTTTACTCGAGTTTGTTTCTCGGATTGCGCTGAATTCCCGGCACGAAAAACAGGCAGGAAAATGTACAAACGTACGAAAAAGCACAAACAGAAACGCCTTGGCACTTAATAGCGTCCTGAAGAGTCCGTACACACATTAGAGCAGGGAGCCACAATTCTCCACTGCTCCATCAGGCCTATCCCAGAATTCCAAGGGAGGCTGATGTCAACTTCAGCGAGCCCTAAGAGGAGGATGACCTCAGATCTGTGTATGGTGCGTGTGTCCGGGGGGTGTGTAGGGAGGGGGCGCCGGGTTGGGTTTAATGCCCCGGCTCTTCATGTAGGAGATGAACTGGTCAGGAATTTCGGCCAGGACGTCTTTGGCCAGGCGTGCCATGCTTAACACGTGGTTCCCCGTCCGGTCCATGTAATCCCGGAACGGCACAAACTGCAAAGGCCAAGAGGTATTTGTTCATTTGTCGGTTAAAACATTTGTTCACTAACAGCAACAATAAGCACATTATGTATTGTACTTACTTATAGAATACGTCAGCATATTTCATCCATAATCATCAAACATTTTCATTCAATTAGACAGAGCAGAGTTAGCATATGCACATGTTAACAACATGTATGAATATTTTTGTTGATTTGGGCTTTTTTTGCATTTGAACACGGCAGTAATTATTTACATAGTGTGAAAAACAAGACTTTAATTAATGGACCAAAAGAAATGTTCCATAATCATCTGGAATCAAACAATAAAATATTAACTTATATTGAAAGAAAGTAATGTAAAGTTTTTTCCCTCTCCTGTGAAGATACTTCTTTCTCCTAGGACAGCGACGGTAAGATGCTATTGCTGATGCAAGATTACTGAAACTTTCCAGTGCAGTGTATATGACTGTATATGGTTTTTGACCATATTAAATACATTTCAGTATTTGATCGTACACTACGAGAAAAAGACAAGCTTGAGACGTGTTTCACTTTAATAATTGGATGAAAATTATTTAGATTGTCCTGATAGCAAGAGGGTGGCAGACCACTGTTGGCCTACTAACAGCAAAGCTGGTGGTCCACTAGTGTTTTCTGGGCACAGTTTTAACTAAATAATTTTAAATCAGGTTGCGTCCTTGTATTTTTCCTCTAAGGTGTTTATTATGTTTGTCTGTCTGCTTTTCGAATCAGTTTGAGGAAGTTAAAAACTAGTTAGACATTGTGCATCATTGTATGATGGTTATCTGGGTGGTCCGAAGGTGGACCAACAGTGGCAAACAGTGAGTGCCAAGATAACATAAGCGACTTGTTGCCTGCTATCTGTGTCGCAAATGCAACATATTTGACTGAACGGCATTTACCTGTTAGATGCTTAAGAAACCCCATATACATATATATATGTAATAATGGGTGTTTAAAAACTTATGTAGCTACCCTGACTCCGCAAAAATGGATTTTGTTTCATGTCCAAATTTCTCAAATCTTTTATACGCGCAAATATGAGCATCTTGTTCACTCACTATATCTCCGAGCATCAGGGATGACTGTCATTTATAGTGTCAGGAGTAGCGGCTTTCAGTGTTTCAGTGTGAAGCACAGGCCCACGAGACCCCGCTGCTGAGTGGTACAGCTGGTCGACAGAGGCTGTTATGCTGTTATGTTAAGGCTAAATCAAGGCTAATGGCTTTCATTATGCTGAAAGTCCGGCAGCTCCTTCCACTCCCTCAATAACAATCAGGACTAACGTTAGACTGTAAGTGCTACTCAGCGGCAGTTATTACTGAGTTATTACTGAAGGAAGCTTGGTTTAGAAATTTTGTTAAATGGCTCCCATTAGCAAGCTTTTCATGTATTCCATGGAATGCTGTTGTTATGGATTTAACCATGAGCATTTTCACTGCTGCTTGTCATCCCACACCACTAAGTTCTGTTTACTGGTGCACATACATACATCAGCATGTGTGCATGTAAGAAATTACTTTGTGGTCTTGGTCATAGCTGTTACTGCGGTTAAGTGCAAGTATCTGTATCAGTGCAACACTGGTTAGTAGTAAAGTTTCCTAATTAGTAGTAAAGTTTCCTGCCGTTCTAGACCAGTGTTGGTCAGATTCCATGTTTTGCTGATTTTCTAAGTTAAAATAAGTTTACACGTCCTCTACAGAGAACACATTATCATACACAGTTACTGTTTATTTGTTGAATTTAAAATATTGTAAAAAATACAACATGAAAAGTGGGCTGTACAAAATTTATGGCACATTTTTATATCTTATTTTTCTCCCAACTTAGCATGAAAAAATAGAAATTGTGCATTCTGCCTTTGCAGAAAAATATTATACTTAATTTTCATCTTCACCGTTTTATAATTCCACAAAACATGTAATTTGACCAGAGGTGTTCACACTTTTGTGCACTCTTCATCAAAAGAATAGTTGCACCCAGAAGGAAGTGTCAGATTACAGTGGAAGATACCATTGCACCTGGCACGATACCATTGCAACCTTTGGTGACGTTGACATGGTGGTAAGGGCAGTTGTTGTAACGGTCTGTATGCATGTAGTCTTGCATCGTGCAGCCGTCTGCCGGTGGTGCTGGAACTAACAGGATGACTAATGGAGGGCATCACTGCTCTGCAGTCTGCAGATACATCGATAAGGCCCATCCTTGCTCACGTCACATGCGCGGCAGAGTGTAAAACTTAAATCATTCACACGTCTAACAAGGTCAAACCTACCCACCAAGTTTCCTTCCTGCTGGTCGATTCCTTCTGTGTGCAACTATTTTTTTAAAGATGCCTGTATATAACTATAGGAAGAATATATATTCCACAGAGATCACAGGAGTGAGGCTGACAAACACTAACTAGCCAACTTCTCTGCATCTGCCATAACAAGCGGGGAAAAAACACAAGCTTTAGAGCATGGTTACCGACTTCGCATTGAATTGCCTGACTGACAGCATATCACTGCAGGTACAGGCTAATTGATCCCAAGCCTGCCCTTTACACTTCGAGCCATAGATGCCTAGGATGACTAGCTGAAGACTATTATTTCTTCTTCATTCCTTCCACATTATTGAATGTTTTGCTTTCTTTACCACAAACTACTTTCCTGCTTACCCAGCTCACTAGCCAGTGATTTAGTAAGTAGTAACCTACACTAGGAACAAGCACAGGTCAGCTAAGCAGAGTAATGCTGTGCTCTGTGTGTTATTGCAGAGGTTGTTTAAAACCGCTTCGTTCCCAGTAGTGGCTTGCAGTTGTATAAACATGGCCACAGTGATAATTAGTGCTGATCAGAGGAGAACTCTAGCAGTCACTTTTATTTAACTGAGGTGAAATGAAACCATGAAATGCAGCTCAAAATCTTCAGCCTCATCCTGTATCATAAGAGCACAAGGACGAATTCTGTCCTCTCAGAACTGTTTGTAGCAGTGGCTTGGTGGGACTCAGTGGGTGACAGCAAAGCGGGACAGCGACTTAAGCCCTCATTAAATGGTCCACTGCCCACTCCACCCAGCATCTCTGAACTGTTAAGGCTCCGGCCGTGTACAGCTGACAGAACACTGTACTCTAGCAAGAGTTTATAAAGAAACTCTTGTTTAGATTAATGCATGTTTTCTTTTACTGACCTTTTGTAAATGCACTTAAAGAAGCAATTTGTAAGACGACACAATCTCTTAAATTCATACTCCAAACCAAACAACAGGGGGCAACATATCAGCAGAAACAAGGAAATGCACAGTCCCTCCTCCTCCCTCTTTCACTCCTTACCGGTCTAGAAGACATGTTTAGCATCACACTTAATTGCTTTACTTGCCAAGAGCTTCTCCAGTGGTAGGAAGCAACGCCAATGTTAACTCTTGTTCTGCTTCTATTTATATTACTTCTTTTGTTTGCTGCTGAACATGGTGCTGACATTGCTGCTGAACATGGTTTCTTGATGGGAGTGAGCGGCGGCCACTCTTTGTAAAGCTGCTTTGTGACAACAGCTGTTGTAAAAAGCGCTATATAAATAAATGTTGACTTGACTTGACTTGACTCCTTACTCTTCCTTTCACTAGCTACCTTAAAAGATCTAACTGGGAACGGCACCTTCAACATGACTGATAAAGAGTTAGGGCAGCAGCTCTACCTCTTTATCCACTCATGTTGGACAGGTACCAGGTTCATCGCTACAGTGGCTCGCTATCACCTTTTAAGGTACAAAGGGGTATTACGAGACATGATGGGCAGAGGCTAGCTGGTTAGCATGCTAACTTCAGTAGAAGTAGATGACATACCATCAAAAAAATTTCTTCACATCGCATTCTCATCAAAAAGATCAAAAAAAATTCTTCACATCACATTCTGATGATGATTTTAGTTCATTTTGGACTTTAAACTAAAAGTCTTACAAATTGCATCTTTAATGTTTGTGAAGCATTTTTCAAAGGAATCCTTGCTATAGTGAAAGCGGTAGGCATGTTCTACAGATGCAGCAAATACAGACTAAGACGAATAACACTGGAGTATTAACAGTGGAGTGCTTTAAGCCAAAGACTGTTTAAAAAAAAAAACTGAATTATATTTATGATGCAAAAAGCTGTTTTCTTGATTTTGTTCTCATGATCAATGTTAATGACAATTTGCAACATGTAGTTAATGGCACAAGCAAACACCTCAAGGCATTTAGGAAATTCATTTGTGATCTACATTAATAAGGGCCTAATTTGAAAATGGTTGTGGAGCAGCTGCTTAAACCTCCAAAACACACACACACACACACACACACACACACATGCACACACACTTAAGAACATGGATTCAATCAGTAATAAAAAATGGTTGGCTGGATTTGATTGCAGAGAGAGTGAGAACAAGAGAAAGAGGAAGAGAGAGAGAGCAAGGTTAATGTAACATGATTCTGATCTGAACACAAACAGCAATTAGGCAATTTCATGCAGAAACCCTTAATTAATCTAATATGGACTGTGTTTTAGAGCCTTTTTCCTCTCGTAAGGGTGATGGCTGTCACCTGGACAATGTCCCGTTCCGCTAGCTTCCCTCGTGAGGAGATCCTGATGTCATCGCCGTCCAGCTCCACCATAGCTGAGGGAAGAGACAGTTAACACTGAGCAGGTCCATTCTCGATAAAGGCAAATGCATTACTGAAAGGAGAAGTAGCATGAGAAAACTGAACCACTGTATAACCAGAATTTCAACCCGCCAACAAAAACATCATTGTATCTCCAAAATTATGAAAATAATACAGCTTACATAAAGACCGGTTTAGACGAAAGCAGAAGTCTGGCACACATCAGATTTACACAATCTCCCCCTTACCTCAACCGCAGCCCATCCACCATGACATGTTTGGCATTTGCTTCATCAAATTAAATTTGCTCTTGAGCTATGAGGCTAATGTAGCTAAGAGGTATACTACGACAATTAGCATCCATCAAACTGCATTGGTTAAACCCTTTAAAGTCAACATTATTCCACAATTGAAGCAAGCCGTTCATTCCAAATTCGAAATGCTTTAAAGTGCAGATTCAGTCAATATATTTGCATTAGTAGGTACATCATATGTTTATTAAGATTCAAGTTGAATGAAGAGTTATTACTGCGGGTGTGTGACGGGATGCATAGATTGAGAAGAGGTGGTACAGTGCAGTGAATGTCTCGTTCCATGTATGGGAAATGGCTCACAAAGCAGATGTTAATGATGGCTAAAAGGAGTGATTGCATTTGGGCGTGTCAAAGGCCATAGTGTGAAGGAAGTAGCTGAATCTGCAGGTGTATGGAAGCAGACAGTCATATGGGTCTACCAGCAGTTGCTAAAATCCCAGTCCACAGGAAACTCTACTCAGAATTGTGCCAGGGAAGGCATCCACCAAATCTGGCCTAACTGCTCAATTCTTTAATGCAAGAATAGGTCTAGAATTGTAATACTGATGTGGCCCACATCTAGAAACTTGTCCAGTCCATGCCAAATCGAATCAGAGCTGTTGTGCTCGTGGAGGTATTACACACTATTAGGTATGTGTCAGTCACAGGTGACTCACTGCATGCTGCAGTTTTTAAACAGTTGAACTTGACCAATCTTGATCGTCCAACCTGACAAAGCATGTTGAGATTTGTTTAATGCTAGTAAACCTTATAAATAAAGTTGTCTGTGCCTGTAGTATTTGCAGTTGTTATTCAGAGCTGGGTCAAATTATGCTTTATTGCCCGTCAAGTTCTTGCATTATGATATCAGTCAAAAGTTTAGACACAGCTACTCATAGAAAGTTCCTCATTTTTTAGTTTAATGTTGTGCTTTAGAATAAAAGCAAAGACATTTAACTTTAAAATAGCACTCATGGAATTACACAGTCCACCTGAAAAACTTACAGGAGGATAAAACAGCTTTCTGAACTTGCAGTGGAGGCTGATATAACAAGATTTTTGGATGATTTCTATTGGTCTGTCCATCATGAATATGTACAAAATTGAAAGGGGAACTATAGCTTTTACACTGTGCAAAAAAAAGGAGAAAAAAAGTTTTTTATACACCAAAATATATATTAGAGGTGGCGATATGGCAGAAATATAATACTGTGATACATCAAGAGTATATGTGGTATATCAGGATATGTATTGTGTCAGACTCTCATCAGTTGGAACTGTTAAGTGTAAGCCTGTAGTGTCTTTAAGATCACCAAAAACCAAAATTTTGTTGGGTGTTTTGACTCGTACTGTATGTCGCAACTGGCTTTCAAGTTAACTTGATTTGTTATACAATTAAACTGGTTTCTGTACATTAGCAAACTAGTCTTCAGCTACATTTGGGGTAAAATGTATGTAGGTATGGTAGAAAATTCTGAATGTAGAATGAATATGCCCTGAAAATATAACAATTTAGACTAGACAGACTTAAGCACATCTAGCTGTTGAGCAGAGCGTATGAGTATATTTAAATGATCATGCGTGTAACGACAGGTAACTGGAGATGCAGAGCCCATTACTGCCTTAATCACTGTTTATTGCTATGGTGCTTCTGCTGGGAATAATTGGTTCCTAAAATGAAGGAGCTGAATTGTATTACTGACTTAGAACAACAGCCCTTCACCACATAACCTGATTGAAACCAATAAGGACTCAGTAATTCCAAAACCCGTGTGAGGAAAACATGTGGTTGTTCTTGGCTTGGGTTTTGTATAGACCCTCAGTGGGGTAGATAAGAGTGGGCAGTATTGTCTTATTATTGACCAGAGCTTCCGACTCACTTCCTCACGTGGACTGGCCCGATGTTGCCCCGACGTGATGACTTGGACCCATTAAATGGATGCCACGTGCTAATTACAGCACACTCTGTGATTAGACTGTGCCTTTCCAAAGGATGCTCCCTGTGACCCGCCTTCGCCCGCGCTTGCTCTGTTCAAGCAAATGAGCTGGTAATTGCTCTTTGAGCATCTGTCTGGCTAATTGTTAGAAATGAGCATTGCAGACCTTACCTGTGTTTTAAAGTCCAATCATTGAATTATTGATTTGTTTTCCATTCAGAACGTTGGAAGGGAAAGGAGGGGGTTGACTGTTAATGAGGCACAGGGGAAAGTAAAGCACTTCACTCTTCATTGCTTTCGGCTGGCCAGACTTTCCTTCACAAAAGGACAAAAGAATAAATTGTTTATGCTTCTTACCGTCAAATTCGGCCTGGCCCACTCCGACGATGATGATTGACATGGGGAGCTTGGCACCCTGCAGGCGAAAAGGAGTATGTTTATTTCTTATGTGACAATAACAATATTCTGCTTCCTGTCATCAAATACCAGAAGCAAAAGTCAATGAGTTAAAGCAATGCTAAATAGTAAAATGGCTTACAATGCAATTTCCTTCTGTGCTCTCTGCCTAAAATGTACATAACCAATCTTGCTAGTTTAATGCAATAGTCCAACAATAGCAATGAAGGTGGCCAAGTTCAATCAACCAATAAGTGCATTACACTCATCATCAAAAGAATAGTTGCACAAATAGTTGCACCCAGAAGGAATCGACTGACTAAAATGAAACTTGGTGGGTAGGTTTGACATTGTGAGACATGCAAATGATGCATGAAGTTTCACACTCCGCATGTGACGTAAGCAAGGACGGGCCTTATCGCTGTACCTGACTGACTCAACAGCCACAATTGCAGACATTCAGCAGGCAGTGATGCCCTCCATCAGTCATCCTGTTAGTGCCAGCACCATTGGCAGATGGCTGAACAATGCAACTGACTACATGCACGCAGACCGTCATAACGACTGCCCGTAACCCCACATCAACATCACCAAAGACTGCAATGTTGTCATGCCAGACTGTCATGAAGTGACTCAGAATGTCAGCGGGTCATCTTCAGTGACGAGTCCCACTTTTGTTTTGGTGGAGGCGACCAACAAATCTGTGTGTGGAGGCACCGTGTTCAGCGCTAAGAAGACCTGGTGTCACTTCACCTCCACCCCTACTGCAAAATCTGCAGGAACTGTGTGAGAATATTCAAGCTGCATGGGATGGATTATCACAGGACACCACTAGGAACCTCTACAACTCCATGCCAAGACGTCTGGCATGTTGCATTAGCAAATGTGGTGGCCTGACACCATACTGAGAGACACTACTTCTGTATGTGTAGCTCAATAAATATTGCCCATATCAGTCTAAATGTATCATCATTTATTGTTCCTGGTAACCTTTATCATCCTTCCCAGTAGCACTGCAATCTCACACTTCCTTCTGGCGGCAACTATTCTTTTGACAATGGGCGTATAATTCTAGGATCCAAGCAACTGGCCCGTGAAATGATAGTACAGCTAAATATCAAACTGAAATGAGTGTATAATAGACAAAGTATGGATTCATGGATTCATACAGTAATTTTGACATTATTTAACCAGGGTAATCACCTTCAGACTAAAAATCTTTTTTGCAAGTGACCCTTGAAAAGAAGACAGCACACAGCAAGTAAAAGAGCAATCAACAGTGAAACAACAAAATCAAATCAGAATCAACATCACATTAAAAACAAGAGCAAGCAGAAAAATTCAACTGTTTAACCATTATCATAAAATCATAGACACTGTTTCTGCAGATCAGTTCAGGCAGATGGATCACTGTGACTAAAGGATGCCTTGCCGTATTCAGACGCAATTCAATTCCCAATGATGAGTTAGATATCTAGCACATGTTCTAAATCTTGATACAGAATAATAAACAGACTCAACCCTGTCTTTGAGGTTGCCTATAAAAATATTACCATAACCTAAAATGGGTAAAAAGGTAGCTTCAACAAGTTTTCCTTTGTACCTGTTGAGTAAAGCAAAAGCTCTTTCCAATTGTAACTTCCTAAAACTTTAACTTCTTTTCAATTGTTCAACATGCAATATAAAAGATAGAACTAACGTGGAACTTAAATATTTTTAAGATGAAAATAATTTGGTCTGCCCAGTAGTGCGTAAATTAGTGGCAACAATGATATCTGCGTCAAATAGCATAAACTTTGTTTTTTGATCATTAAAATTAGCCTTAGAGATCTAAGATTGTGCGAACAGTCACAATTATTTCCTGTAAATTTGAGAGAGTCTCTAATGGCAGTGGAGCAGAACAACAGGTGATGGAATCACCTGCATAAAAGTGCATATCAGCATTTAAAACATTATTAAAGAGGTCATTAATGTAAATGGCAATGGCCCCAAAATGGAACCCTGTTGCAACATCCTCCCCTCCCCCTCAAAAAAAAACATCAAAAAGTATACACTGAGATCTGTTACTTAAATATTTTCTAAACCAACCTATAACATTGTCACACAACTCAATACTAGCCAATCAGGACAAGAAAATTATATTTAAGAGTGTGAAAAGATTTTTAATAAATCTATGAATAATGCGGTGCATGTTTTCCTACTATCAAGAGCGTTAATGATGTCATTAAATACTTTGGTGCATTTATGATGCGACTTAAAGGTGGAAGGGTGAAATCAAGTCTTTTCATTTTCAAATTCTTTGTAATAATATTTTGAGTATTCTAATAATTTGTAAGAATAATGAAAGTTAGGAGACATTTTTCACTTGAAAATGAAATTATTATTAAAAGAAGATTTATCTATGATTTATTATTATTTATTATATATTTATTATTATTATTATTATTATTATTATTATTATTATTATTACAAAACA